>JAECUM010005554.1:0-91161 GCA_016617855.1 Megalonaias nervosa
TATATATATATATATATATATATATATATATATATATATATATATATATATATATATATATATATAATTGTTGCAAAAATCCATATCTAATATTGCTTTTATTTTATAATATGTTTTATTATATTTTCATTTGGTCAATGAACATATTCATATGATTGGTATTTGAACACTACAGAATGCAGGTCAGTGTGTAGCTTGGTATTGCAGTAAATAAATTCAAATGATTTCCAAGGTCTTCAACAACAGATGGTCCAAATAGGCCATGAGTGTTAAATGAAGGTCATATCAACATCACTAGATCCTAGGAGAACATCTGCACTCAAGATATGTTATAACTGCCCTTGCTGCTGATTGGCTAATTATGAAAAGGTCAGCGTTGACTGTTAAGATATTTTGCAATATTAAATAATTTAAATACCTTGAAATATATATGTGTAACTTCAAATTGATGATTTTTTAAATGTGTTATATAGTGGCTATATATAGGAATTTCACAGCATTTCATTCTGTAGTTAAATTTGAGTTTTGTAAGAGTTAACGAGATGATTCAGATTTGTTTATTTATTGTTCATTGAAATTGAAGAGCAGAAACCATTTATTCTAAACAGACAATACCTTACTGGAACTTAGTGAAATTATTCACAGAGTAGGATATTTATTTAATTTTGTTGGATTACCATGAAACATTCAAGGACATTTGTGACATTCAACTTTTGCTGGATTTGCATGAAGTAACAACTTTCCGATATTACTTTTCACAACAGTTATTCTTCAGTGATTCTAGCACATAAGCACATTAGAACCTTCATTTCGAATACTTTTGGAGCATTTCCAGATTACTGTGATATTGGTAGCACATTTAGACATTTTAGCAATTCATACTATACTGCAAGTTACTTTTAATTCTTTCACTTGGTTTTGCTTAATTTGTTAGGGAAATCAATTTATATTTTGGATTATAGAATGCTTATTGGGTTTTACATTTTCTTGGTAAATAGTTTAAGCCACTAGAACATAATGTATATTGAAGTGTTGAAAGATTTGCCTCTGGATCAGGTCAACCGTTAGCTTATCATAAGATTCGAAGCATGGTGATATGCAGTGTCATGTCATTTACCTAATTCTAGTTTGTTTTTTCTTTACTGTATCTCACTTTAGATTACAGTGAATTTGATGTTTACACAAGCAATCATCCAGTGTGAAAATTGTGACACAGTCCACTTGCTTGTTGAAGAAAACGTGGAATCAAAGTGCATGGATACCTGTGTAAAAGTTATTGTGTGTGGAAGGTTTACTGAAACTAACCTATTGGCCGGATGATGTTTTGTAAATTTACATATTGGAAATAGAGTGTTCATGAAAGTTAAGCGATTGTTCTTGTAGGTTAAGGTTGCTGATTAAGGTTACAATTAGTGTGCTATTTATAACTCTCAATTTGATAGAAGTAGTTACATGAGTTATTGGTCAACTTCTGTAAAATTTGCCACTTTCATTGTTCTCATTTGAAGGTTAGAGGTGGACATGACTATATTTGTTGGAGCTGTAACTTGCAAACTGTACATCAAGACTTGATGTTGTCACTTGGCATTTTCATGGACCTATCTATAAGGCCAGGTATCAGTTCTCAGGTCAATATCATTTTGTGTGTGTCCAAACTGTTGCACAGAAGCTTTTCTTAAAGATGATGGAATGAAATGTTTCCCCTGTAAAATCATAGTCCATCGTGTGCCTATCAGCAAGATTTGTCATGTGTGAAGTTGGCTGACTTTTTTATATGAGGACTGTCTATAGGACTGTAACTCAAAAGTAATGGAAGGCAGTTTAATTTAACTAATATATAACTTCTGAGTGCATCATTTACTTTTCATAGTACAGTACATGTATTTTCATCAAGGTTTAGATCATATCTCAGCATTATAGCTCAACAAATTCTCAATGTTAGCGAGATGAAAAAATTTTTATTCATGCATCCTGACCAAAAGTCATGTCACATAACAATCTTTTAGGATCCAGTATGATAGATCATGATTATTTTTCATGGTTGGGCTGTAGTTCAGAAGCTGTTCAAGCAGTGAAAATAAGATATTTTGTATTGTTTGGTTTATACCACTATCAAGATCCCCTCTGCAAAGTTAAGGTAACAGTCATATCAAGATTATTTTCTTGTGATTTCTTGACTGTTACCCATCCAACAATGTACAGATTTCACATTGACTTTTGCAACTGTCATAATTTTAGCTACAAAGTTATGGTCACATGCCAATAAGCATACATTTCTTGCCAAGTCTCTGAAGTAAAAACCAGTATTTAAAGAGAATAAACTTAATAAGCTTATATCCATGATAATCTGACTTTGTTTCATATAGCACTTTCACGTTTCTATCTTAAATGATAACATTGAATTTTTTTATATCCATGCTGTACCTCTGAAGTTGTTTACGATATTAAGACAAATGTATGTACTTGATACAGAGTGTGTTTCATACTGTGTTCTTTGTCATTTCTCAGGATCAAGCCAAGAAAACTTGTGGTGTCATGTTAAATTATGATATGACTTGATGAATTTTATTTTACAACTGTCTTAAATTAGGAATATTATGTTAACATATTGTCATTCCATCTTTCTATTAACATTTGCTTGTCTAGGGCATAACTTTGTGACAGCTGGAGAGATTTAATGAATCTCTGCCAGTGTATATATCATAACTAGACAATTTGTCACAGACTGTATACAGGCCCCCAGCCACTGTATTAAGTTTACAGCAAGGCAAGGAAAATTGTAATTGCCGGTATATGATTTTGTGCATTTTCTGGAGGATAACATTTAAACTACTGAAGACATTTTAATGAAACTTGATCTAGTTATATATGATAATTAGTGATACCATAGCCCAGTTTCAGCTTAAGGTCAGTTAGGAAAAATATAAATTAGCACCCTCTGTCCATGTAATTGGGAATAATATTTGAACCAATGGAGGTATTTTCATGTCTGCTGTATATCTAGATTAGATATCTCATTAATTTCAATATGACACAAATGTTGGTACCAAAGAACTCTTCACATGAACATACTTGTGAAATAAGCTTAGAATATAAGGAGTGTTCCAGCTTCTGGAGCTTCAGAGAGTGAGATATGACAAATACAGTATCATACATTATTCTTCTATCTTCTGTCCCGCATGAACTTACAAAGTGAAATCATTTTAGCTTCTATAACAATCAGATCAAAGATGCACAGTGACATTTAAAGAAATAACTATATTTGATTTAACATTCATGGATTAGTTTTAGGCAGGTTCTATTTTTGACAGCTTCATAGCAACCACTAAAACTCCATAGTAGTAGATACATTTTTTCATATCTTCCCCTAGAGTACGCTGGTAAAATTTTTATCAAAGTATTGGAAGAATTTATTATATCATAATCAGCAAACAAGTGAGTGTATGTTTGTCCACATAACAGCCAGGTGAGAAACATAATTTTGACAGCTTCTTTAAAACAATATCATTTAATGTTATCAAACTGTAAAGAAATGTTCAATTTGACATGTTTTACTTAATATTATTTCACAAAGCCTCCACAGCAAACAATGATTTTGGACATCAGCCAGGCAGAAACTTGTTTTAATATTTTCAAACTCTTTTGGCAATTCAAGTCAGACTTTACAAACAAAAGAAATATCTTTTAAATTTCTGACAATTTCTTTATGTATGGAGAACAAGAAATTGTTTGCTAAGGGACAAACCAATTATTTTGGCAGAGGGAGGGGGGGGAGGCAACTTGGATTTATTTTCAGACCAGAAATGTTTTCTTTATTGCTTTGAGATTCTTAATTTTTTTTTTTTCAAATAAAAAAATTGGATAAATATGTTCTTTTTTCACAAATTAGAGTGAGATTTTTTAAAGTTATATGAAGGTCAGACATTTATAAATTCTTCCAGTGTGTTTGTGTGTGATTTGGATTTTTAACATAGCTTTAACAATTTTTCAGTCATATCACTATGATGTCTGAGGTGTGGCAGTTTATTGTGATGTCTAACACTGGTGCATCATGCCGCAGACATGCAGCATGATGTCCCACCCAGTCACATTATCCTGACACCAGGCTGACCAGTCCATACACTAACCACTTAATGCCGAGTGCCAAGAGAGGCAGATGTTAGTACAGCTGTACTATTTTTCAAGTGAACCAAAAAGCTTTTGTTTGATTTTACGTAATTGAAAATCATCACATTTACTACTAGTTAGTTGCTAGTTAGTATCTAAAGTAAGAGTTGAGAGTTACCCATGCAGCTGGCACAAAGACAATTTACGTCTTTTCCTACTTTTTTACAGGAGAGGAGAAAAAACCAAACCACTAATGAAAGCAGAAGATTGGAACTCCTCAGAAGACGATTAAAGCTGAACACAGATTTGGTAATTCTTTTTTGTCACTGTAGGTAGAAATAGAATGAACTGAAGCAGAATAAAAAAAACCAGTTAAAATTATATATATATATATATATATATATATATATATATATATATATATATATATATATATATATATATATATATATATATGTATATATATATAAATGTGTATATATATATATATATTATATATATATATATATGCAATAAACTGACAACGAACAGTGCAAAACTAGTATCTAACTAGCCTGAGCGCTTTCGACTCTTAATGAGTCTTTTTCAAAGGCATATGCAAAACATAGACAAGACAAACAAATAAAACAGAAAAACCGTAGTGTTTGCAAAACTTTACATGGCTGTTTCTACAGGAATTAAACCTCCAAATGTATGTTTCAAATAGTTTATATCAACTTGTTGCGAATACTGGAAATTATTTGTATTGTATAGCGCTCAGGCTAGTTAGATACTAGTTTTGCACTGTTCGTTGTCAGTTTATTGTATTTATCTTAAACAATCACTGACATACATGATCCCTTGCTGGATCCAGTGCACTTGAAAGGACTGTTATTCACCATATGATTTGTATTCTATATATATATATATATATATATATATATATATATATATATATATCAGCTTTTTGGATGGATAAATTATAATTTCTTTATTGTCAGATATTGCTTAAGCTCTTAGTAGAATTGTTTTTTCTGTGATTTTTAATATAACCTTGATTAATTTTTTTCATATTTTCCTTTAATGATAAATGCTAAATTAGCCGTCCTTAATTACTCTTTAATGAATCCCAGCACACATCCAAAAGCACCATGAACAAAGTTTTAAATCCTCAAATACAACAACAAAAGTTAAACAATACTATAAGAACGATCTGTTCTGATTCAGTACTAGAGAATCATGGTTATGGAAAACAGCTCACTGTCAGATTAGTTGAAACGTGAACCATCCACTTTTAATTTGTTAACTTGTGTAATAAGAACTGATGTAATTATCATAATTTACTGCATGAAGGAACATCATAGCTATCACATTGCATTTTTTTAAAATGATGTACAATCGTTTAATTGGCAATTGCCATTTTGAATTTTGTCACCATCTGTCATTGCTGAACAAATATTAACCAATGCCATTGACAAATTTAAAATGGTATTGTAATCTCTGATGGTTCTCAGATAGATGGTCGGTAGTGAGAGCTAAAATCTTGTTTGTAACGTAGTGTTGATATAATTTAGCAATGCTTTAACTTGCATTAACATGATAAAAAGTTGGTTAGGAAGTGTATAAATGGTGTGAATGTGGATAAAATTAGATTGTAAACATATTCCTGAGCCAGAAGAGACTTGTAGCCATATAGCATTTTCTGTATATTCTATTACCAGTTATTCCTGATAAGTACATGTAAGAAATTTTTATTATGGGTATATTTTGTTGGGTTTAAACTATTTGTACTACGTGCACACTGCTGATAGTATAAATTATGTCCCATCATGTCTATATACTCATTAGAAGAGTTAGTGTCCTTTGTTTTGGGAGCTGTCAACATTGGAGATGAATTGCTTCTCCAAACATGGTTATGCTGAATAAATGGTTTGCCAGATTATTTTGTTTTGTATGCCTCCAGTATTATTTGTTACCAATATGGTTTCAGCACAATAACTCTAGTTTTTCTCCCTTGACATCTAACTTTGTCAGTAGCATGCATTTGGGATAAGGAAAAACTTGATTGACTTCAGACTTGAAAGTTCAAAGGTCAGGGTCAGTATGACTGTAAGAATAGAAATGAATTTTGCTTAATAACTCAAGTCGTGCATAATCTAAAATTTTTAAACACTGCTGATGGTTTGCATATGGGTTACTGTGACTGAAAGAGGAGAAATAGTTCTCTATCATGTTCAGTACCAAACATTGTGGAGTAACAAAGAACTCCATTGATTTTGGGGTCAAAATATGAGAGGTCAAGGTCATTGTGACTGAAAGAAGCAAAATGCTTTCCACACAATAGCATTAGTTCTTACCTGGACCAAACTTGGCTGTTTTTTCTTGCACTTGGGACAAGGAAAAACAGTCTCCATTTTAGTGTCAAAAAGTCAAAGAACCAGGTTGCTGTGATTAGCAAAAGAGTAATGGGTTCTGCATGACTTGAATTCTTTATAATTTTTAAGTTATGAAACTTTATGGAGAGCTTGCATCTTGGATAAGAAAAAACCCTATCAGTTTGGGGATCAAAAGGTCAAAGGTTAGAGTTACTGTGAATGAAAGAAGGGAAATGGTTTCTGGAGAATAATATTAGTTATACATCAAAGACATGTACCAAACTTTATGAATAGTGTGCACTTGGAGTTTGGAAGAAACCTATTAATTTTGGGGTCAGAGGTCATGGTCACTGATGGAAAGAAGAAAAATGGTTTATGCATAATGACTAGTTCTACACCTTGTATAATGACTATTTTTGGAGGGCTTATACTTACTGTATCTTAGGGGCCTGTGGATTTTAGGGTCAAAGCTCAGGGCTAATGTTCTAAATATAGATTTTGCAGAATAACTTTTTGTTTTAGAATAAGAACTTTGATCAGACTTTGTTGATGGCATAAATTCAGGTTATTAAAAGATTGGCGGTAAAATGGTCACAAATTATGATCATGGTAATTCTTATAAGACAGTAATGGTTGCTGCAAATTAAATTTAGTGTGTTCAGTGTCTTCATAATGAACTCTTACAGGACCTGTATAAAATGTGTTATTTATGGGGTACTCTTGTAAACTGATCAATTTTTTAATAAAATAAACTCACTCCATATATAAGCAAAATACTGATGTTCTGAATATTTTTCAAATCTATAAATTGTCCTTTAAAGAGTGATTTTGGCAAGAATTTGATATGAATGTTAGTATTAAGCACGAACATAAGCAAAGTGAAACTTGGTAATAAAATCGGTGTTAGAGGTGATCAGCTATACTTAATGGCAATGAACACATTATTTAACAATGTTACAAAACAAAAATAGGTATTATCATTGACTATGATGCAAATGCTCAATTTAAAGATGCATCTTTTTTTGGCGGTTGACTTGATAGTAGCCTCTTGTCTATTAAGATTATAATTCATGAAAATAGTTGCCACAGTGGATGAGAAAACCAATGAGTTTTTTATGGATACACTCCTTTACTAAAAGCAATCCTGGATAAAAATGCTATATGTATTTAATATTTATATATATAGTGTATATTGTTTAATCTGAATCTAATTTGGGGCAGAAATCCATCTTTATCCTACTTTCTTCCTCACTCCATTTGAATAAAAGGGTCGATTTTTCTAAATACAGAAGGTTCATTTAGCAAGAAATAAAAGTGGGGTTTACTGTTATGATGCATATTGATTTTTTCTTCTCTGTTTTGGATTATTGTGAATCCTGCAATTGTGCATCCTAGATAACGCGGCTCCTGACTAAGGTTTTTGCAGCAAAACTTTGATGAGATTTGGAATAAATTCAATTTCTTCTATTATTCCAAGACATAATTTTCAAGAGTTATTGATTGACTACCCTTCAGACCTTGGTTTCTGCAGCAGTGTTTGATCGACAGACTCTTTAACAGAGGAATTTTTAATGTGTAACCTAAGTTAGGGGAATGTATCATCAGGGGACATAACTCCTTTAAAGCAAGACTTGTTATCCTGTGTGTGTATATGTGTGTGATTTGGATTATTAACATAGCTTTAACATTTTTTCAGTCATACCACTATGATGCATGCAGTGTGGCAGTTTATAGTGATGTCTATCAATGGGGCATCATGCTGCAGACATGCTGCATCATGTAACAACTAGTTGCATTATCCTGAAATCAGGCCAACCAGTCCTAACACTAATCTCTTAATGCTGAGTGGCAAGCGAGGCAGCTGCTAGTACCATTTTTATAAGTCTTTGGTATGATTAGGCCTGGGTTCAAACCCATGACCTCCCACATATGAGGCAGACACTCTAACCACTTAGGCCACTGGAGCAGTCACTTGTTATCCTCAAAATTAAACTCATTCAGATTCTTTTCCATATAAATGCGCATGACAAATTTGGTTGAAATCCATTATTCCTTTATAATGTTAAGCTGTGGAAACCAAACAAGGATATGCAGCTATACTTAATGATGATGTGGAACACCAGATAATAAAGTTGTTCAGGGTTGCATCCGTATAAAGCTAAATGCCAAATTTAGACATAATCCAACATTGGTGAAATTTGAGTGAGCTGGACCCTGTGCCAATCACCTATTGCTAATACATGTAACTCCAGTTTATTCTGCTGAAATTGACTTGCACTAACTATAGTGTCCAGAAGCCAAATGTCAGAATATTTTGCTTCTAAGAACTTCCACCATGTCCCCTCGAAAATTTGAATTCCAAATTAATTAAAATAGATTATCTGCATGACCAATTTTCTGAAGAAAAACATTGTCTTCCAGGTGGTGCCAGGTAATCAGTGTTGTATGGTATTATTTTTAAAAAGTTTATCTGAATTTTTACTTTATCTTTTGTTTAGGTTGAAGCCTGTAAATCCTTGGACCAGCCCTTAGTTTCAGATGAGCAATTTCAGAGATACAAGGAAAGAGAGGAAAGAAACATTGAAAAAGTAGAGGAAGTCATCTACAGGTATAATATCACATATGGATTTATATAAGATTCTCTGTCTGAATATGGCACAATGGAGTAAACAGTTATTTTTTTAATTCTATGATTATATAGGGCCTGAGGAACTACAGGACATGGGGACCTTTATATATTGTTCCATTCAGTAACTCTCAGAACTAGTTTATTTTATTTTGTATTTTTTTACCTGCAGCCACACAGGTCTATCGAAACTAAGTGTGCTTCTTGTTATTATTGTACAAGTGTATATCATAAATCTCTGCTGGCTCTGTTGGCCTAAGTGGTTAGAGCATCTGTCTCAGATGCAGGAGGTCACAGGTTCAAACCCTGGCTGAGTCATACCAAAGACTTTTAAAAATGGTACTGTCAGCTACCTTAATGGAGCTCAGCATTAAGAGGTTAGTGTTGGGACTGGTTGGCCTGGTTTCAGGATAATGGGACATGATGCCACAGGAAAACCTAAAAAAATTACTTATTCTCAAATACTATTCCGTGGAATTTGACCAAATTTTAAAGAAGGCATTTTCAGGCATGAAGATCTTTCAAATTTGTTAGGTAATGCTTATTCACCATCAAATATGACAACCATTACTAAAATTAGAAAAACTTTAAAATGATTTTTCTGAACACAATTTGACCAAATTTGATAAAAGGTGTGATGGCATAGATGGTTTTCAATTTGTACAGATGATGACAGTCGAGAATTAAATATGGCATCATTACTAAATATAGAACAACCTAAATGACTTTTGTCAAAAACCTCCAGAAAAACAGAATTTGCCAGTATTTGAAGGAATCATCCTGACATGAAGACCTTTTAAATTTCATGTCAGAATGCCTTCAAAAATAGCCGCCATTACTAAACAGAAAAATGTTTAATAAACTTCTTTTCCAAAACTGTTGAATAGAAATTGACATTTAAAAAATACAGTTTAGAATACAGGCTGCATAAATTTCAATTTTAAAAAAGTTTATGGAAATTAGCAAAATAATACCATGGGATTACTCTGATTTATCTGAAATTTTAGCTGAATAAAAAATATTAAATAGAAATGAAACCAGTAACACTCAAAGTAGATAAAAATAATTATGGATAGTATTAATTTAAAATGTATGGCGTGTATGCAGTCTTGTAATTGAATTTACTATATTTTGTCATTCATCAAGACACTTTAATCTCATACATCAATACAATATATATTGAAAAATAATACTGTCACCATCTGTCATTGCTGAACAAATATTAACCAATGGCATTGACAACTTTAAAATGGTATTGTAATCCCAGTATTATTGTAATAACAAATATTAACCAATGGCATTGACAAATTTAAAATCGTATTGTAATCCCAGTATTATTGTAATATCTGAAGTTTAATACACTGTAGTGGCTGAAAGATTTGTTTTCAATGTTATCACATGTATATGCATTATTTTATATCATAGGGTATATTTAGTGCCATTTAGTTATAAGTTAATTTAACTTGTATTTTGTATTTTTAGCATTTAAAAAAAATGCTTTTCTTCAGAAAAACTATCAAACTTCTGTTTCTAAGAGCAAAGAAACCTATGCCTTAGAAAGGTGAACATCCCAAGAAATTTGGTTGTTGATTCAGGCTGATTCATTGGTGGGAATTGAACCCACAACCTTCTGGTCACAGGTCCAGTGCCTTAAGCAATGAGCCACCATAGCTACCCTGGGCGTGCTCTTGCTGGTTTCCAAGTAATGGCCCCATGGTGTAACAGAGAAAGGAATTGATGCTGTCTGCATAAATTTTCTCCCCTTCTGGTGATGAACAGTTTCTAAGCTATGAACAGGGAAGTAATCTCCAGGGGTCAGAGAGAGATGGAAGACCCAATCCTGGTTGCATAAATGATGGCCATTCCATACCTAAGAAAGTTTTATCAAATTTTTTTTTAATGTTTATAAATGAAAGATCACTTTTTTTCTGTGCAACAGTGCCATGTATATGAAACTTAATTTTTCAGACATTTCAAAACAAGTTTTGAGAAATCTACTGGTGGTGATTCCCTAATTATTTCCTTTCGGACCTCATGTAAAGATTATAACAGTGAAACTGTCAACTAGGAATTCAGATATTTTGAATGTAGAAGTGTTTTATGTATGTTCTAGCAATTATTTCATTCAGACATGCTTCAAGAAATTGTAAAATGTATGGGCAGAACTGATCTACTTGTGTGACCCTCCTTGTAATGTTTATTTAATGACATATTAGATCTAGAATTAAAGGAAATGTCTACACATTGGGGATATAAACATACACAGTATGAATAATTAGTTTAACCAGATGAATTTAATAATGTATTATTCTGGGTTTAAGAGAACAAAGTTAAATGACAGTTGTTCAAATAACTTAGAGTTCATTGATGGTCATAGCACACCAGTCAGATGTGAAAGAGGTTTCAGTGGATGTAGGTGTTATTGTATATGTAAGAGATAGTTTATCAGTTGAAGGGAGAAATGATTTAGAATCTGATGAAATTTAAATACAATACAAAGTCATTACAAGCGGACTTTGTTTATTGTATCCCATTAGCAAAGGTCAGATGGAATGAGCATTTTGAAAAGCTAACAGATAAAGTGATTGATGAACAAAAGAAGATTGTACATTTTAGGTAATTTCAGCAGAGATGTTATGACTAATCAGATTAAAAGAAATTGGTTGAATTTCATTGACAATGTTGGTCTTACCCAGTTAGTGGACCAGTCAGCATGGGAAACTGACTGCTCAAAGACTATAATAAATCATGTATATTCAAATATGGAAGAAAATGGACAAAATTACATATTCTTGGGATTGGTCCTAGTGATCACATCCCATTTTCCTAACCAGAAAATCAGATACAAAAACAGTTTTAAAATCCAAAACACATAAAACCATAATATATAGGTCATTTAAAGATTGTGATGAAACAAATTTCTGGAACATTTCAATAATGTTCCATGGAATATATAGATCCATGTTTGATGATGTATATGATGTTCTTGATATATGGACCTAACTTTTAATACAGGTGTACCTTTCAAATTCAACTAGCCAAAAAGGACTTCCAACCTGATTTGGGGGACCCAGAGTGGCCGAGTGGTCAAAAGCACTCACTGTTATGGATCACTGCCATCTCACCTCTGTCTGCATGGGTTCAAGTCTCAGGCTCGGCCATTGTAGGTACATGAGAAAGCTTGCCAGTAGCTTCTCATGGGTCGGTTGTTCTTTCCAGGGTTTTCCTGGGTTCTTCCTCTACCATTTATACTGGCCGCCATGTATAGCCTATCTTGTGCTGAAAAATGGCGTTCAACCCCATAATAACAATAACAATAACTAACCTGAATGCTTAACTCCAAACACTCTTGTCATTATAAAAACGTGTTTTTATTTCAGATGTGTAGGTCAACATGCTTATTACCAAACATAGAAAAATAAAGTAGCCAAAAAGATCGATGGTTCAAAGTAAAATTACTACAATCAGCTCCAGAGAATAATTGCAATAAGATTTCCATGTGGAAGGTTTTAGCAAACTAGGAGCAGGCAAACATTCTACAATGCCATCCTTAATCCAACAACTTAAATCAGAAAGTCAGATGAATAATCAGGATGATGAAGTAGCAAACACATTCAATTAATATTTTGTCATTATAGCTTCCTAAAATAAGGAACCCCTTATAAATATGATGACCTAAGAAACTTCTGTTCAGAAAAAATTCCAGCTGACACAAAAAGCTTAATTTCCAGAATATCAAATGAAAAAGCTCTAAAATTATTGAAAACTGTTGAGACAACAAAAACAACAATCTGACCTAGATAATATTGGACGTAATCTCCCGAGGACTGCTGCAGATATATCTTACATAAGTAATCTAAGCATATTCACCTATGTACTTATATGGAAATTGGTAATGTCATTACTTACAAAACCCGAAAAGTGCATACAGCAAGATCAGTGTCAAAGTACATATACATTTTTGGACGAAATGAACCTAAAGGTGTGATCCAGTACAATCTGGATTGGATGTTGCATGTTGTGATGTTACAATGAATGCTACAAATATTGATAAATTTTTACTACCCTATATTGTGAAGATTCCACTCTAAGTTTTTTTTTCTTGACCCAAGTTTAGTACATGGCCACCATTGTAAAATACCATAAAGATCAATAATTTTGGTTGGGAAGTTTCTTGATGACAGTTAAGGTGCAGATCATTCAAAAATCAGGATTGAATAGACTTTGGTTAAAAAAAAAGTAGACTTAGATTTTAAAAGAACAATTTATATTTAAGTTAAAATAAGTAAATGCACATACATGAACCATGTGACTTGTACTATAATCATCTTTTGATTCCAGTACCAAGTAAAGGACTCTTTTAAACAGTTTTAAATATTTGGCAAACTAATTAGGAATAAACTCTAAAAAGGAAATGAGAAGTGAAAATATAATAAATACATTTTATTACAATCTATATCACTGGATGAAATATGGAACCAAATTGATTTGATAAAGATATTACAATTTCATAAATTGTATAATCTTACACTTTGTTGCTGTATTTTGAGACTGTCTGAATATTGTTGGAGACTTATAGACCTTGTTGGAGTCTTGTAAACCTTTTTGGAGTCTGTTGGAGTCTTGTAAATATTGTTGGAGACTGTGTATATACTTTGTTGGAGACCATATAGACCTTGTTGGAGACTGTATAGACCTTGTTGGAGACTGAATATACCTTATTGGAGTCTTGTAGACGTTGTTGGAGACTGTACAGACCTTGATGGAGTCTTGTAGACCTTGTCGGAGTCTTGTAGACCTTGTTGGAGACTGTATAGACCTTGTTGGAGTCTTGTAGACCTTGTTGGAGACTGTATAGACTTTGTTGGAGACTGTATAGACCTTGTTGGAGTCTTGTAGACCTTGTTGGAGACTGAATACACCTTACTGGAGATCATATAGACCTTGTTGGAGACTGTATTGACCTTGTTGGAGACTGTATAGACCTTGTTGGAGACTCAATATACTTTGTTGGAGACTGAATATACCTTATTGGAGTCTTGTAAACGTTGTTGGAGTCTGTACAGACCTTGATGGAGTCTTGTAGACCTTGTTGGAGACTGAATATACCTTACTGGAGATCATATAGACCTTGTTGGAGACTGTATTGACCTTGTTGGAGACTGTATAGACCTTGTTGGAGACTGTATTGACCTTGCAGGAGACTGTATAGACCTTGTGGGACTGTATAGACAATTTTGGAGACTGAATATACCTTGTTGGAGTCTTGTAAACATGGTTAGGGACTGAATATACCTTGTTGGAGACCATATAAACCTTGTTGGAGACTGTATAGACCTTGTTGGAGTCTTGAAAACCTTATTGGAGATTGCATAGATCTTGTTGTAGTCTTGTAAGCCTTTATGGGGACTGTTTAGACCTTGTTGGAGTCTTCTAAACCTTGTTGGAGACTGTATAGTCCTTGCTGGAGTCTTGTAAACCTTATTGGAGACTGTATAGACCTTGTTGGAGTCTTGTAAACCTTTTTGGAGACTGTATAGACCTTGTTGGAGTCTTGTAAACTTTCTTGGAGACTGTATAGTCCTTGTTGGAGTCTTGTAAACCTTTTTGGAGACTGTATAGACCTTGTTGGACTCCTGTAAACCTTACTGGAGACTGTATAGTCCTTGTTGGAGTCTTGTAAACCTTGTTGGAGACTGTATAGACCTTGCTCGAGTCTGTTAAACCTTGTTGGAGACTGAATATACCTTGTTTGAGTCTTTTAAACTTTGTTGGAGATTGAATATACATTGTGGGAGACTTTATAGACCTTGTTGGAGTCTTGTAGACCTTGTTGGAGACTCAATATTCTTTGTTGGAGACTTGATATACTTTTTTGGAGACTGTATATACCTCGTTGGAGACTGAATATACCTTGTTGGAGTGTTGTAGACTTTGTTGGAGTCTTGTAGACCTTGTTGGAGTCTTGTAGACCTTGTCGGAGACTGAATATACCTTGTTGGAGTCTTGTAGACTTTTTTGGAGTTTTGTAGACCTTGTTGGAGTCTTGTAGACCTTGTTGGAGACTGTATTGACCTTGTTGGAGTCTTGTAAACCTTGTTGGAGACTGAATATACCTTGTTGGAGTCTTGTAGACCTTGTTGGAGTCTTGTAGTCCTTGCTGGAGACTGTATAGACCTTGTTGGAGATTGTATAGACCTTGTTGGAGACTGTATAGACCTTGTTGGTGTCTTGTTGACCTTGTTGGTGTCTTGTAGACCTTATTGGAGACTGTATAGACCTTGTTGGTGTCTTGTTGACCTTGTTGGTGTCTTGTAGACCTTATTGGAGACTGTATAGACCTTGTTGGTGTCTTGTAGACCTTGCTGGAGACTGTATAGACCTTGTTGGAGAGTGTATAGACCTTGTTGGTGAGTGTATAGACCTTGTTGGTGTCTTGTAGACCTTATTGGAGACTGTATAGACCTTGTTGGTGTCTTGTAGACCTTGCTGGAGAGTGTATAGACCTTGTTGGTGAGTGTATAGACCTTGTTGGAGACTGTATAGACCTTGTTGGAGAGTGTATAGACCTTGTTGGAGAGTGTATAGACCTTGTTGGAGCATGTTTTTGCTATATTTTCTGCTTATAAGGTTCATATCTAAAATGTAGCTTATTATTACTTGCTTTTTTCCTGCTAGAAAGAATTAAGAGTTATATGTGGTTTTCTTTATCATGTGTGCAAATAATTACTATATATGTAAATATACAAACAGTCGATGGCCACAAAGAGAATTAGTTACATGCAACTAATTGTGTCACCTCTTTAAATGCAATTATTATTATTATTATTATTATTATTATTATTAGGTACAGGGCATAGGCCCTGATTTGTATACAAGTCAATGCAGTAAAGTGGTCAGCATACTGGCCTCAGATTCATGTACCTGTGGCAGGACAATAATTTTCAAGTATTTTTGAAAATACTGATGAATTATTCATTGATTTGACATCTGTCATCTTCATCTTTAGACTAAAGCAGGAGCATGCCAGAGTGCGCCAGGAGACTGTTCAGGTGATTCTGGAGGAACAGAAAGGACTCCAAGAGGATGCACGGTTGATGAAATTAGAATTAGATGAAATCAAGCAGGTTGGTTAAAATAATATTTGTCACAATTTAATTTATAATTTATATCATTTATAATTCATTTTTTACTAAAGTAGCTCTTCCTAATGTTTGTTTTTTTACCTCAGCTGCGCATAAGGGTAAGTGAGCTTATGGTGTGGTGCTGCATCTAGTGTGTGTTGTCCATTGTTCATCAGCAATTGCTATTTGAACTTCTTCACAAAGAAACCCACAGCACAGTTTTAAAAAAATTGGGAGAGAGGTTCTTGAAATTAAACCATTCAAGTTGCTGATCCATAATCAAATATGTATGCCATTACTAAAAATAGAAGAATCTTTGAGCGTCTTCTTTTGAACAGAATTTGACCAAATTTTACAGAAAGCATCCAGATGTTAGGGTCTAATTCAGGTTTATTATGATGCTGGTCTATGAGCAAATAGAAAACCTACCTCAAAAAGGAAGATCTTTAAAACAGTCTTCTCAAAAAATGCTGAGCAGAATTTTATAAAATTCAACAGAAAGCATCCTGGCATGAAGGCCTTTCAGATTTATACCAATGAGAAAATTCAACAGAAAGCATTCTGGCATGAAGGCCTTTCAGATTTATACCAATGATAAAATTCAACAGAAAGCATTCTGGCATGAAGGCCTTTCAGATTTATACCAATGAGAAAATTCAACAGAAAGCATTCTGGCATGAAGGCCTTTCAGATTTATACCAATGAGAAAATTCAACAGAAAGCATTCTGGCATGAAGGCCTTTCAGATTTATACCAATGAGAAAATTCAACAGAAAGCATTCTGGCATGAAGGCCTTTCAGATTTATACCAATGATAAAATTCAACAGAAAGCATTCTGGCATGAAGGCCTTTCAGATTTATACCAATGATAAAATTCAACAGAAAGCATTCTGGCATGAAGGCCTTTCAGATTTATACAGCTCCACCATTGATACTTTGGCTGCCATTACTAAAAAAAGGATAAAATTATAAACCATTTCTTTTATAGACTTCTGAACACAATTTTTGAACAATTTGGACAGAAAATACTCTGGGATAGAGGGTTTATACAAAAGAGTCTGATCGACCAGCAAATGTGCCTTCTATTGCTAAAAGTAACAGAGATTGTTAAATGATTTCTATTCAGAAACTTCTGAAAAGAATTCACTAAGATTTCACACCAAGTGTCTTGGAACAAAGAGCTTCCAATTTTTTTACATATGATGATGATGTATTTGTTATGGCCACCTTTGCTATAAATAGAAAACACATAAAACTGAACTCTGAAGACAGATCAGAATTCAATTATTATTGGCAGAGAGTGTCTTAGCACAAGTGGCATTTAAGTTTATATGGATGAGGCAGAGTTGCCATTAATGTTGTCACAAGAAAAAGAAAAACCTTCATGCTCCTTCTCAAAAACCACTGAACAGAATTTGACCAAATTTAAAAAAAGCACAGGCATAAAAGGCTTTAACATTTGCTCAAAAATTATGCCAGTCCACCACCAGAATTGGCTGCTCTTACTACAAATAGAAAAATATTGAAACTAATTTCTCTATAGTCCAACATATATGCCAACCATTATGCTTTTGGCATAATCATTATGCTTTTTTTCAACAAATTATGTTTTACCTTAGACTGTTTAATGATTACGCTTTATTTTTAATATATTAAAAAATAGAAACAAAATAAAGCAATAAAAAGTTGTTTTTGTCACTTTTATTATTATCACCTCTTTAATTTCACTCATACACATTTGAGAATATTCTTAAAAATATGACTGCTGCATAAGAATAGCATTAGAGTACTTTCCTTATTTGCTGTTTATAGCAACTATATATGATCCATTTCCAAGAAATAGACAGGTTTCATCAGATGTGAACTTTGCCTAATAGATTAATTTTATTGATAAACTAGTTAGTGAATCAGTCTATGCTTTTAAAGAAAATGGTGCCAGATGTTAAGTGAAACACAAGTTGTGGATGTTATGTGACAGAAAATGTTAGAGCAGATGGATCTTTTCAAACTTCAAAACATGTCAGATTGGAGAAAAGGACAAATCAACATTGCATTACAAACTTGAAAAGAAGAATTTGAGTGTAATGTAATACAGCACTCTGAGCACCTGACCATGATCACTGTGGAATTCCAGTTCATGATCATTTAGTGAAAGTTACACATGTAGCCTAGTATAAATAATTTTTCAGTATATTTTGTGTTTGTATTCTGGTTCTAGTCTATATGGATTTTGCCCTTGTGACAAGAATTTTGACCAGCTGCAGAACTAGATTAGTAGTAATAATGTATCTTTTTCATATGTGCTGTAATTCTGGCATGTAATATCTAGATTATACTTTTTACACCCAAATTACACGCCTGCCAGTAGCTTCTCATGGGTCAGTAGTTCTTCCCGGGGTTTTCCAGGATTCTTCCTCCACCAGTGATACTGGCCGCCATGTATAGCCTATCATGTGCTGAAAAATGACATTAAATCCTACAACAACAACAACAACAACAACACATTTTTGCCACTTATAATAGCAATAATTACACTTACACCTCTAGGGGGGTTGGGGTTGGAATGTTTGGTCCAATCTAAAACATATCTTTTAAACACAGTTCAGTCAGATTTAACGTATAGCAGGCCTTTTAATATTGGACAAATAATGCTGATATGCCATCATATATGGCTGAAGATAAGAAAATATAGACAGACCTGGAAACATTTGTTTTAATATAACAAATACATAACCTCTAGCTTTTGCTTAGCTGACTCTTTTCTTGATATAAAATACCCTGAATGTTTGATGAGAATTCATCCTCCCATTGGGTGACTGGAAAATTCTGGAATTCCAGAATGACCCTAGTCGAGCCCATAGCTACCTTGTCCATGTGCACTATCCTCCATCTTTTCCCAGCCATAGACATTACTGCTGCTTTAATTTATTCCAAAGAGAAATTGCCATCATTTCCTGTGTTGTTGCAGTTTTAGCTTTTTCTTTATATGCATTGTTTTCATTGTGTAGAATTACCCTTAAGTATTTTTGTTTGTTCGATTTAGGTCAGTTGAGATTTTGTCTCATATTTTGTATAACCTTGCATCTAAGGTTCTTATCCCACAAGGTTGTTAGCATAAGAATTATTGTTTGAGAATTATTTTAGTCATCCCTATCCTTGCAAATTTGGTCTGCAGACTCATCTTTTATTCTGTTTATTGTTTAATTTCAGTAATGAATAGAAGTTGTTCATATTCCTTTCAATGTGTCTTGTGCAATTTTTATGAAAAGCAGTTCACAAACCAGTTTATCCTTTTTATGTTGTGTTGGATGATCAGACACAAGATCATTCTCAGAAATTAGTATAGGATAATATTCCTTATTAATAGCAGTTTTACCAAGCTGGGATTTTGCAAATTATTCATCTCCAGTTCTTGAATAAGCCTGGTTGGTGTCATATTTCAATTATCTTCAGTATTATTTAGTTGTTTTATTTCTTTAATCTTCTGTATTGAGCTTAGCATTGCTTACATTTTTGTATTAAAACTTGGGTGATTGTTTTAGTTCTTTGAGACAAGACTTAGAAAAGGCGAGTTCATGCTGTTATTAAATTGGCATAGAATTTGTCCACACAAATACATTTTTAGATAATATTTGCATAGAAGTTTTTGTAAATGTTTTTTTAGCATTTTCTGGCAGCAATGGCTGATCAGGGTGTACATGTAGGTAGGTATGGCCTTTGGAAAGCCCCCTAGAACAACCAACCCACTTGCCTGTCTTATACTGGCTGCAGTTGGACACAATGTTGTATGTTTTGCAGCCTTTGGTCAGACAAAGTCTGGAACCTTGCCAAACAAAGACATGAAGGAAAGATAAAGTTCACTCCTTGTCTTCCTGAGATATTTTGGGGTCTCAGAGAAGTATTACCAAAGTCTCTTCAAAGACTCCTAGGGTCAGTGAGCTCCTGCAAAGGGAGATGATAATCAAGTGGTGAGTGGGTCACACCCTAATATTAAGAAGCAGCAGCATCCTCCCTATTCCATGAGGGCAGAGAGTGAATCGTCATGCTCTCCATTGAGGGAGGAACAGCACCATCTGTTTTCCACTAAGACTAAGTTCTTGACCACCTGTGAGGGAGGAGCAGCACCTTCCTCCATCTAGAATGGCAGAGTCACACCCACCCCCATCGCCTTGAGGGACAGCAGCACCTCCACCCACCAGTGCCCATTGTAGGCGATTGGATCAAGTCACCCAGTATGGAGAGATTCATTGCAAGTCTGTCAGGTCTGGGGAAGGGTCTTTGTACTGAACTGAGTCACCTAACAATTCATTGGCTGGTCACCGTTAATTGGTATAGTATGGGGATTTGGATCAAGATCGCCAGACTGCTGTATTGTTTCACTGATGATTGGGAATCAGCATATAGACTCCAGATTAGGGAAGGGGATCAGATTGGCACCCCCCCCCCTTCCTGTAATGTCTCTAAATCCCTTTAGTATGTGAGGCCTTCCAGTGCATTGAAGTGATTCCCTTTTCCCTGCAACCATGGACTTCAGGGCTTTGACCTCATGGTTGATGCTGCAGTTCATGGATATACATCTTCTTCTTATGAAGTAGAGTCTAAAAGGAGAGGGGGACAGACCTTTCTCCCTAAACACGCCAAGAGAGGGGGACAGACCTTTCTCCCTAAGCATGCCAAGAGAGGGGGACAGACCTTTCTCCCTAAACACCCCAGGAGAGGGGGCAGACCTTTCAACCTAAACACACCAGGAGAGGGGGACAGACCTTTCTCCCTAAACACCCCAGGAGAGGGGGACAGACCTTTCTCCCTAAACATGCCAGAAGAGGGGGACAGACCTTTCTCCCTAAACACCCAAGGAGAGGGGGACAGACCTTTCTCCCTAAACACCCCAGGAGGTTGGAGAGTCATCCTCACCCACCTGTTGAGTAGTTACCAGCCAAAGTCCATCTTAGCACCAAGTCTCCCCCTCGCAACTGATACACATTGCTTTTCATAGTCTTGCCTCCCAGGAGTGTAAGTGGGATGAAGACTTCCTTTCTATCTTCATTTCCATGACTTTGATACAGAACAGGCTGAGGTGGCACCCCCTCCCTTCAACAGCAGCTTCCTTCAACCTGATGATGGAGGAATCTGTCGCCAGCTGCCCTTTATCATTTGTTGGAAGCAGTAGTGAAGACACTTAAACATGCCTTATCCTTGTCCAGCTAAAGCTCTTCCTCAGCAGTCAGGCCCTTAAGACAAAGTCCCAGAGACAAAGCTTGTGAGCCTTTCCTCTTTTCAAATGTCAGGTGTAGAAAGCCCAAGTCCTGCAGTTCCTCTTTCACTAGTTCCCATAAGTGCCAGGCCAAACCTCTTTTAAAAGGCTTGGCCAGATGTAACAGATGATGGCTGGGACCTTTCTGTCACAAAGGTGGATGCTGGCTGTGGTTTGGGGATCCTCCTCCTCTATTAAGGTCTGCCATTTTTTTCTACCAGTTGAATCTTGTGCAGTTAAAGGAAGAGATGCAGTAGAGAGGATGTCAGTGGTCAATCTCCAATTTTCTACTCCCATATTTTCCTGGTACTCAAGAAAGAGGAAATGTTTCATCTAATTATTGGCCTTTCCTCATTAAGCAGGTTTCAGCAGGAGGAACTTTCAAGATGGATTCCACATCCTCAGTTAGAATTGTCATAAGACTTAGAGACTGGCTGTCGCCATTGAGATTCAGGATGCATACCTTCACATCCTCATCATTACTCTTCACTGGAAGTACCCCTTTTTTTGCATGAATGGGGAGGTCTTCCCATTTTGTGCTCAGCTGTCTGACCTGGCAGGGTCACAAGAGTAGTTTCCATTGACTTAAGGTCACTGGGGATCCCTATCATCTGATATTTATATGATTGGTTGATCCACAATGGCAGGCTGGAGACCTTCAGACTAGACTAAGTGCAAGTCACGTGACTTCCACCCAGAGCACCAGTATGGCTGCTCAAGACAAAGAATTGGCAATGCAGTGTCAGCTATGGTTACAAAATGCAGATGTGGTGTCAAAAATGGATGTACAATTGAGAAAGAAAAAACAATAAATGCCTAGCATTGCTAATATGATGCAGATGCTGACCACATCAGCTGTGGAATTTGCAGGTACATCACATATTGGTCTGACATGGTTTTAGATTTGCAGCATGAAGAAGGGGAGGTGGACTCAGATGTCAATATTGGTGATGTGGAAGGGCTAATTATGCCAGACACAGACTCAGAGGAGGTTAATGCAAACTATGATGATTTCCTTGCACTGGTTGAAAATTTCTTGTTGGAACAGCAAAAAGCAGGCATAAAAGTGGATGAAAAACAGTCAAAAGTCTAGAATTCAACTGCATCAGAAGAAACAAGAGGATGCAGCTAAGTGAAAAGTTGACTCAACTTTTAAAAGCAGTGTGCCTTTTTTAGAATGACCCTATTCGTGTGGAGGATGCTCCCAGAACTGGATTCAGTATCAGTTATCAAGGGCTACAGACCTGCCATTTCCAAAACACTGAAATTCTCTTAGGGCATCACAGTATTTCAGACTTGAGACTTGTCTCCAGCTCTTGTATGCCCAAATGGAATCTGTATTGTGTTTTGTGGTCTTTAATGAAAAAACCCCTTTGAACCATTGAGTGTGACTTCCTTCCAGAACCTTACACTCAGAACTGTGTTTTTACACACTTTGGTATATGCACAAAGATGGACCAAGCTTAATGCCTTGTCTATCAACACTGATGGTCTCCATTTGAATGGCAGCTATGAATCAATTTTTCTTCTTTACCATCTGAGAGTTTTAGCTAAAAACCATTTACCTTTAGTAGCTCCACTTCCTGTAGGGATCCCCAGTCTTGGTTGAATATTTGTTGGGGGTAATCAAGGTAACCTTTTATGACCTGGTAGGACACTATGTTTCTATATCAATGCTTCCAAAAGTCTGAAAGCCATGTGGTTCGAGCTGTCACTGTGTTATGAACCTACTTAAATCATTCTTCCTTGGAGGACATCATGAAGGAAGCATTTTGGCGAGCACATACTGCCTTCTTCTCTTTGCACACATCCAAGAACATTTTTTGTTTTTCTGGGGTCTATAGTTGTGCCACATGTTACCCAGAGAACATCAGCATACATTAAAGTGGATCTCTCTCCAAATAGTGAGGACATTCCATCTTTCTCTGTTGTTTCAGATGTTTTGACACATCAATCAAACCATATGACACATTTGGCTATGCAATAGAAAGAGGTTATGTATTGCTGCTATTAAATTGTAGGTTTGGGGTGGGGTGGGGGTCACAGATAATTTTAATTATGTGCAGTCAAATTTACCCAGTTTATTCGATTACATTGGGAGTGTTGAAACATTATCAATATAACTGGGTCCTGGGATATCAGGATATGTAAAAATGGATAATGCAATTTTTGAAGTTGTTCTTGACCTTTATTCCTGTCTCTTAGGTTTATTGGAATATTGCCAACAAACAGGTCATAGTTTTTAAGATTAATTATTGCTTTATTTGTATACAGTTTTAATTTAGTTACAAGAGTTGTGATTTCATAACTATTTTGACTGAATTCAGACTCATCAGTACATAGCTGACAATACAAAAAGAACAGTGTTGATAATAGATTACTCTTGTGTGCATACATACATGTGTGCTTTCTGAAAGAAAGGTACAGTAAGTAATCTGTTTTTTCTTTTCTTTCCAAAGTCAATGTATATTTTACAGTGAACATATAATAATATTCCTAAGTAAATAAAATGACCTTTACCTCCTGAAGATAGAAAAAAAAATGCAAACTGAACCTATCTAATCCTGACCACCCGTATGTTAGCAAAATGGATTTGCTTGTGTCTTAGACGATGGGAAAGAAATAAAGTATACACATACCTACAGCTACTGTGAATCTAACTTCAGATATTATTTAATGGAAATTGATACATTGTAATGTGTTGCTATTGTTACATTTTACAGGCTGAGGGCAGAATAAATAAAAGCCCATTAATAAACATCTGACCTCACCTAGTTCTGTGTATTGTCTGTACCACTTTTTAAGAATTTGATCAGTTTCATAAAATATGTAGTACTGTATTTTTTTATAAAAGTATTTTCTTTTGTTAGTGTTTACTTGTGACTAGTAGCAAAATGTAATGAGCAAAATTGTGCAGGACAATAGATGCCTGACATAACAGGG
This sequence comes from Megalonaias nervosa, assembly GCA_016617855.1. Taxonomy (NCBI): domain Eukaryota; kingdom Metazoa; phylum Mollusca; class Bivalvia; order Unionida; family Unionidae; genus Megalonaias; species Megalonaias nervosa. The sequence continues at coordinate 24,410 of JAECUM010005554.1, forward strand.
GTTGAGATAAGCATGGAAAAATTAGCATAACAAATTTTTTTTTTTTTTTTTCTGGACCAGACGAAAATAATGAATATACATGGGTTCTTGATATAACCAAGGCCAAACTTAGTGGGGTTGACTGTACTACTTACCTGTTGCTATTACTGAATGCCTTCCTCCCACCCTGCTGTGATGTCCTGTCTTCTTCAGTCTGTTCTTGGGGATGGCATTAAGCTCCCATTTCCTCAGCAAGATGTAGCCAATAATATTTACAACCAAAAAGACAAAACTCTCTGTTACAGTTTGCTTTATTGGAGTAAGTGTGATAACTTAAGCTCTTCTGAACATGCCTTCACCAATCTTTGCAGATTGGTTGCTTTTTAGAAGAAAAAGACTGGAAGAGTTTAATGTCAAATGCCTTGTTTTTTTAAAAAAATAACTTGATTTCTACAGTAATACTTTAATAAATACATGTACATGTATATGTTGCTCAGGTAGATAAAAGGAAACCCGTAGATCTTCTAGTGCAGGTTGGCAAGATGAGACCATTTCATAAATTGTTTGTTCTCCCCTCCCCTCCAAACCCACACCCTCCCACCTCTGAATATCTCTTACTTGAAAGTTTAACAAATGTCCTAATATTTTAATGTATTGTTAAGAATTCTTCCATTTTTATTCACAGCAACAAGGTTCTAACCATACAAAAGCAACAAAAGACCCAGATCCTTTTCATCAGTTGTATGAAGAAAGAAAAGGTATTTAAAAAAGCTATCCTCATTAGCTAATTAAAACATTAATTTTTCAAAAGATTTTCATTCATAATTATAGCAATTGCAGTCTTTCTTAGCATTCCATAGAGTCCATTGTAAATTAAGTTTTCTTTCATAACTAAATTTCAAACTAAGTTTTGATTCATCATTAAGTGAATGGTTTGTAATTAATTAAATCTGGGTAGATAGTCATAGGTCTGCAGTTTTATTGCTGCTTTGATGTCTTCATTTTCTTCCCATAAATTCAGTATATTCTGAACATTTATGACATATAGTTATTTTTGTCTTGTACTTTGATAATATGTATCATATATAACTATCTTTTAAATAAAATGTTCTAGAGTTTAGTTCTTTTGACAAATTTGTGACACATTTTTTGTTATGAAAACTTTGTGACTTAGTGTATATGAGAGACTGTTTTTAAATCTGATTAAATTTGGTTTAGACATGTTTCATTATGTGAAATTAATTGGAAAATTAAACGATACTTACCAAACTGAAGTTGATGATAATTTCACTGAACTTTTAGTACCCTTAGGGGTCACACAAGATGATGCATAGGTTGACATATGAATGGCCAGTCTTTATAGAGAGGACACAGGATACAAGATGAGACCCAGGGGGAGTGAGTGGGCAGGCATGTTATGTTATTATATTGAGAAACATGATAGAGTGCCCCTCTGTTCTTCATTAGGACAAAATTCATATTGGTATTCACCGAGAAATTGGCATGAATTGCTTTTCTTTCTTCCAAATTCAGGAAAGCGGTTTAATTTTTACCTCTTATTTGTAACACTGGGTATGAAAATGAATTATATAATCTGATTCCTTGTAATAAACATCTGTAATTTCATAAAATGAATTTTTGTTGTTGTGTTTTTGAATACAATATATATATATATATATATATAATATCATTTCATTGTTATTTTGTATGTAGCCATGTGCTGCAAAGAGTTACCTTTCTTGCTGTCATGGGTGACCATTACAAAAAGACATAATTCAGTGGTTTTACACAAATATTCCCACACAGTTTGCCATTATTTGCATAAAAACAGAATACCAAAGTATTTAAAAGCAGGCTTAGCTTATTGTGTGTATTTGTTCTTAGTGTTTGTTTCCACCAAATATGTTGTGAAAACTCAGAAATGCATATATGTGCCAAAATTGGACAGTTAACCTGGCAACTATGAATACATGTTTGTAATAATATTGGATCTGTGCGTATGAAAACAGAAAGTTAATCTTAATTTGCTAGCTCATGTTGCCATTTCTAGGAGATCCGCTTGTGGCTCTCACAACTGTTCATTCCAGTGCACTGGCTATTTATCTGGGCAGTAAGCATGTTGGTGTCACATGACTTGTGATGTTGCTTGAAACAAAGATGGCAAATTTAGCCATGCTAATTGAAATCTTCAACCCTTTGACACAAGATCCAATAACAGTGCCCAACTTGGTGGTCATAAACCATATACCATATACATAGCTTCATCAGGGTCGAGAACCAGGTCGACAACTGATAGTTGTAAGGAAGAGCTCCAATAAAATGGCCAACTTGGGATCATGAATAATATACATGCCCATCTTGGGATTATGTGTAAAAATGTGCACCAAGAACATGTCCAACTTCAGGGTCATGAATCATCTATAATAATGTGCACAGTTTTGGAGACTCAAGATATAGTTGCATGTTTACTACAAGAACGAAACCCTTTGTTCATCTTTAACCTGGACACAGTCAGTTATATTTTTTTTATAAAGCATCCATGTGCAATGGGAGTTGGTTGTGCACACAGATCATCATTCTGAGTCCAATTGTCTTTTACAAAAGGAACCTTGAAACTAATGTAAAAATTACAAACTTTGTTAGTAGCTGAAACCACGCACTGACAAACAATTTGGACTTGCATACTGACCATTTATATGACCTAGGTGTCATCTTGTGGGGTCCCAGAGGGTTCAGTAAAATTAGCAGTGGGGTTGGAGAAAAGCTCTCACAACTAAATTTCTTCTCTCCTTTTATGTATCATACACACAATAGAGAAATATTGAATCCTGTCAGAATGGATTGTACTTGAAATACCAGGCTGGTATGTTACATTTTTTTATTTTCAGAACAGAGAAAGAAGAGTACTCTTTCTGAAGGAGAGGAGCCAGAACTGCATTGTCCATTTCAAACAAGTCCTTTTGACAAGGAATTTTTATCTCACCACCCTATAACAGGGGCCAGTATCTTCATAAATCCAGATCCATCACAGTATAATAATAACTCCAAGTCTTCATTACATGCAGACCAAATTCCAGAGGACCTATATGAATTAAGTGCAAAGTTTCTAGAAGAGCGGGGTTCTCCACCCATCACAACAACTTCACCCACAGCTGCCTCCTTGGAGATAGAAAGGAGTGATCCCATATTTATGTCTCTCAGAGGTTGGTATTGACAATCATTTTTATACCCTGCCTCTGTAATTGTAATCCTCATGTCTTTGTGTCTGTCTTTCTGTCTGGCACAATCTCATTAGCACAACTAATCCTGTAGTTTTTAATGGAGTGCCATAAAACATAAATGTTATGATCATTGACTAACAATGCATATGTCAACAAATAACTTTGTTCCTGCAATTTTTGTCACAGTTATTGCTCTATTGTCTTGTAACATGAACAATCTCAGTAGCACAATTATTCCCATCGATTTTCATGGAAAGTAATGAAAGTTATGAAATAACATGGTTATCACCCAAAGATGCGGTCTTCAATAATTCACATGATTCCTGCCATACTTGATAGTGTCCTGTTTATCTTGTAGTTTAGTGCTGTTTGTCCACAAGATCAGAAGTCTGTTCACATTGGCATGTTTTGTGATTACCTACATAAAAATAATATGTAGATTAATCTGTCTCTTTAACCAACAGAACTTGAATATCCTAATCATGTAAACAACTTTATCTAATTCTAGACATCATGACAGATAGGCATTGTAGTGGTTACTCTGGAGTATGGAAAACCTTCCTAGACATCATGACAGATAGGCATTGTAGTGGTTACTCTGGAGTATGGAAGACCTTCCTAGACATCATGACAGATAGGCATTGTAGTGGTTACTCTGGAGTATGGAAAACCTTCCTCAACATAATCCTTACATGGTTTGGCTCCTGATTATCTTAAATATAATTTTAAATTTGTTAAAAATGTGCATATGTGTGAACTAAGATCCATCTCAAACCACAATTTATATTTACCTAAACCAAATTCAGAGTTTTACAAGAAGAGTTTTTCTTTTTCTGGAGCCAAACTATGGAATTCAATACCACCTTATATAAAGTCAGCTGACACATGCCACTTAGCTTTTAAAAAGCTTCTTAGTCAACATATGCAGAAACAATCATTTGTATGATTTTGTTTAATTCAGTACTACTACTTTTTACAGCATTGTTATTATGTACTACCTATAATGTTTTACACATGTTCACTACTACTGTACTATTTGTATGAATCCTGTATATACTCATCCTTGAAGTCTTGTATTTTATTATAGCAGTAGATCAGTTGTTGAGTTTTTAATAGCATTGTTGTCTAAAGACATCTTATCTTGTAAAAATTGTGGATTATATACATATTTGTACATGACGATTGTAAGAAGGCCTCATGGAGGATTGGTCAGTTGACCGAATGAGCTTCTTCTTTAAATAAAGTCATTATTATTATTATTATTATTATTATTATTATTATTATTATTATTGTGTAAAAACATCAATAAAGTTGGCTTCTCTCTGGGTGCTAGTCACTTCAAGATAAAGAAAATCTCTTAGGATGGGTTGATCCCAGCCTTACTAGCACCTCTTATTCTAATATTCTACTGAAATGGGTAAAACTAACAAGATACTCTCAACAGACTTCAAGTATGGTGCAAGGAAAACATTATGATCATAAATGCAAAAAAGATGAAAGCCCTACTAGTTACAAAGCAACAAAACGAGCAAGGCTAGATAGCAACTAAATCCAGGTTCTGTTTGACAGTGTGAGCCTTAATATGACCTCTCATGATAAAATTCTTGGTGTATTCATAGATAACAACCTCACTTGGTCCGTTCACATTAAACATGTTTCAAAAAAGGTTAATTCTTATCTTTGGCCACTGAGGAAAATCAAAACATACATTCCTCCTCAGTATAGGGTCATCTTTTATGGACTATTGTAATGTAATTTGGGGTAATACCTCTAATTCAAATATAACCACTTTTAAGACTCCAAAAGAGGGCAAAATTCTAGATCAATGTATAGACAATTTCCAGGATGCAATGAATAATATCAGGATTTTAACAATACATAAAAGAATATTTCTTAGAAAGGCCAACTTGATGTATAACGTATCCAGAAAAGCCTCTCCTGTCTATCTAAGCAATATCTTTCACCAAAGAGATGCTGATGGTACTCCAGATTTAAGGTCCATAAGAAGTAAAACTTACATTATACCAAGGCCAAAGATGGGATTGTTTAAAAAAGTTTTCAATCTACTGGTCCACTGGTATGGAACAACATTCCCATTGACATAAGGCAGGCTCCTAGCATTTCCTCTTTCCATAGTCAGTGTCTCAAATGGATGAAATCTTAGGCAATTGAACAGTTGTAGTAAAATGAATACCACCTGGTTTTCTGTAATTTTGCATCATTTTCACAGTTGAATTTTTCAATGCAGGATGATATTTTATATTTTATATATGTTTATGTGTTCACAGATGCCGGTGCATCTGTTCCAGGCTTGATACTTTGATTTTTAAAATCACTTAATTATTTAGTGTCAAGCCAGATTCTTCACATCATGTCATACTTGTCAACCAGTTGACATGAAAACCTGTATGCCAGAGCAATAAAAAGCTACATAGACCAAAAAAAACTTACATGAAAAAATGTATTCATGCATTATATAAGATCAACAGTTTTAAAACAACAAATGCCATAAATGAACTAATTTTACACACATTTACATAATTATTTACATCTCTTAAGCTTCATTTCATTTTATTCTTTTGATTTTGATTTTTCAGTGTGATATAACACACACACACACCACACACATTATTATATGCAACACATGCACCCTTTGTACTTTTCAGAATGTAATCAGGGGTTTTAAAGTCTATGAAGCAGGTGTCAATATTTATTTTACACTGTAAAAATGATGTTGGTGTGTCTGCATTCAGGGACTTCCTACAATATGTATATATTTTTTTCATCATAGAAAAAGATCTTTCACAGGTTTTTTGTCGCTGACTAACTAATTTGAGATTTGGGAAGCAGATGCCACCAGTACTAATTGTCTGGCTGATAATCTCCAGCCAGTAGCTAGAAAAACTCCTTTTCTGGCTATCATCTGTTAATACATGCACACACTCATCAGGCAGCATGCAATAATCTTCAAACTCATCTTTAAGTACTTCATGATCCAGGTGTGGAGAAACTCAAAAACGAAAGTGTTGCTACTAGTAAAAAAAAAAAAGGATATGTACAAGGTATTTTGAAAAATGAATTTTCAAGGTGTAATATTAACTTCTTTGGATTTTTCATGGTCTCATTATTACATATTTATATTTTTCCCCATAAACCCTTAGTCCTACAATGTAAGACTCGACCTGATATTTATTTTTTGGGTGTCGAGGTCTTATTGCTCAATCATGGTGCTGTGAAACGTGTTCCAGCATTGATTAACTTTAGAATGACAAGTCAAATTTTCAGGAATATCTCACACTTGGCATCCCATATCGTTGCTTTTCTACAAATTAAAGTTATAATGTTTTAGTCAGACTTTACTTACACTAATGTCTTTTTCCTAATAAATTCAAATTCCTACACAAGTAAATGGACATGTTTTCAAGTTCCGTTAGCCTACATTTCAGTTGGCTGGAATGCGATAGAAGTTGGGAATACTGAAATCAGTTAAATGGATGATAAAAATCGTGAATGAAATGAAGCTATCTAACACTTTCTTCAATATTAATATATTTTTATTCATTTCATTAAAGAAAGATACTTTCGCTTAAGCTGATTTTGCCATTCCTGACTTCCATTGCTTTCCAAAGCATATTAGAGTTATCCCCATGTTGATTGCGCATAGCTTAAAATGATTCTGGATCGCGCTCTATTATTACAAAATAATTATGTCGAGACTCCCGGGATTAACCAGAAAAAATTGTAAATTAAAAAAAAAAATCTGAATTTTTATAAGAAAAAACTGTACAAAACAGTTGTACAGCCATACACTGACAAAAATAAAAAAAACCGTACAAATTACGGGTAAACCATACAAGTTGACAGGTATGTCACTTTATATATACTGTACATATTGTACATAATAGATAGAAGGCCTCAAGGTAGTTTAGTTCTGTAACTAATTGAGTTACCTTCTCTAAATAAAAGTCTTTATTATTATTATTATTATTATTACCAGGGGCGAACCCAAAGTCTGTACTGACATGAGCTCAGAATAACAGAAGCAGATACCAACAAATCACTCTCCTCCCCCAGTTTTTGTGCAAGACATAATTTTGTGAACACAACTTTTCATTGCCTTTTTTATGGATTGTGTGCACTTATTGAGAAATCTTCATGTTCCCTTAATATTTGTAAAAGTTGTTGCCCTTTTGACTATAAGTGGATCCATATTAATGTATGACAAAATTTTGTGAATTCAATGTAACTACTGCAGTTTTGAGTTTTACTGGTCATATACCAGAAGAGCTTATGGAATAGTCTGTTGTCTGTCATCAGTTGGGTAGGGAAGATCATGACTGATTGGATGTGGATGCGGAGACAGTTACCATAAAACTATTAAGTTTACAGTGGAATAGTCTAAGGACAGAATCACAGTTCTAGATACTATAGTTATTCATGAAAATAACACAATAACATTTTATTTATACTGTAATCCTACACAGAAACATTGTTAAATACACTATGAATCCTATCATCGATACCACTGTAAAAAATACAGTCCATTTAGTCAGTTATTAAGAATTAGATGACAATGTACTAAATAATCAGACTTTGAAAAACAGACCTCTAATCTAGTTCAATTTTATGAAAGAAAGGCTATCCGACTGCAATTCTAATAGAAGTTTTTCAAAAAGCAAGCCTGTTAGATTGTTCAGAACTACTGAAACCAACTTAAAATATCTCAGTACATTCCGGTGCAATACTGTCTTCACATATGATAAAGATAATTATTTCCTCAAATATGCAAGTCAGATATCTCTGGCCTATTGTCAAGTTGAGTCTACCAGAGATTTTTCAAGATAACTGAGATTTGCACAGAGGATTGGTTATAAATTTACTGACCAATTAATAAGAACTAAGTTTTCCTGCAAACACCAAGGCCTAACTGGAAAAACATTCGCAAACAAAGTACTAGATTGTGAGACCATTAATTGCAGTTTCTGTGAGACACTGGATAAATCTAAAATCTTTAGAAGCACATTTATGAACCTCAAATATTAATCAAAACTAGGAGGACATTGTACCACATGTAATGTCATCTAGTTACTCACTTGCACTAAATGTGACAAACAATACATAGGTGTGACTAAAATGGAATTCCAAGTTAAGAATAAAAGAATTCTTGATGGATATCCATAATCATAAAGATTCCCCGATGTCTAAGCATTTTAATTTATCTGACCACAACATAGATTGTGTTAAATATCAGGTAATAGAAAATATTAAATCTGATCCAGATCTTTCCAGTAGCACTTTTTTTTTAAGGAAAGATAGAGAGCTTTTTTTGGATATACCATTTACATACTCTACAGCTGGTAAGGGATTAACATCTCTGTTTAAATTTGAGTTCAGGCATTTTTAACTTTCATCAGTTGGGTAGCACAAGTTTGTTGTCACTACTCCTCCTAATCTACATGGAAGATTGCCCTGAAACATTACACACACATTTATCCCATGATCTAGTTGGTCCTAAATGGAAGTAGTATTGTTCAGACTTCCAATATGGTGACAACAATGGCCATCTTGAAAATCCTGTCATTGCTTCCCGTATGGATGGATGGACATATCAGCATGAAGTTTTCACTAAAAGACTTTTTGTGATGTCTTAGTCCTAAATAAAAATGGTGCTAACCTGACATTCAGTTTGACCACCATGTTAGCCATCTTGAAAATCTTGTTATAGCTACTCCTCCTGAATGGATGGTCATATCAACATGGGATTTTCTCTGCAAGACTTCTTATGATGTCTAGTTGGTCCCAAGTAAAAATGGTACTGATCTGACATCCACCAGAGCAGCCATCTTAAAAATCTTGTTATTTCAACTCTAATTGAACTGAAAGTAAAACTTAATTGGAGTTTTCACCAGAAGACTTCTTATGATAATCAGTTTATCTTAAATGAAAATGGTGCTGATCTAAGTTCCAATATGGCCACCACAGCAGCCATCATGAAAATCTTGTTGTTCCTAATCCTCCTGAATGGAAAGTCATATCTTGAAACTATTCTTGTCTCTACTTCTCTCCAAAGAGATGTCTATATCAGCATGAAGTTTTCACTAACAGACTTCTTTTGATACCTAATTGGTACTAAATGATAATGGTGCTAGTCATACAGCCTATATGGCTGCCATGATGACCATCTTAAAATCCTTGTAACTACTCGCCCTTAATGAATGAGCCTAAATGAAAATAGTGCCAGTCATACATCCAATATCTCTGCCATGATGACTATCTTTGAAATCTTGTTGGCACTACATCCCCACAGTGGATGATCTTTATGATATGGGCTTTTCACCAAAAGACTTCTAATGATGTTGAGTTTGTCCTGAATGAAAATGGTGTTATGCTAGCATCCAGTATGTGTACCATAGCAACTAATTTTGAAAATCCTTTTATCACTGAAGAACATCAGAAATGGTTTCAACACTCAACTGTTGAAAGGAAGAAATGGTCTTATCTTGAATTCATGGGGATTGAGCCTCAGTTCCTGCAACGGATCCTTGTTAGTGGATTACTGTTAGTTTAATACTATTATGGTCATCATGTTGACCAGTCATTGTAATCACACTATTTTCACAAGATTAATGCCCCTTTTCAACACTATACTGATTATATCAATGGGAGGGTGTGAATTATTTTTATGTGAGTAAATTGCTCACCATTCCTCTGTTTCGTCTTGTAGATGATAATATTCTAGCATCATTAAAGTATGCAGATCTTTTGCATTCAGCAGTATTTGTGACAAATTGTTTGCAAGTGCATGGTTGATAATATTCACCATATTCTTTTTTTGTTAATGTTCTTGCGAATTCACTTTCCTTGCTAAATTTGCTAAATTTCTTTGCATGTGAAGACTATTGTTATTAATAGTTAATTTATAGTTTTTTTCCAGAATTAGTTTTAAAAGTATATAGAGAAACAAATTTCACACGTAAGTGGGACTTGCAGTTTTGGAATCATCCTAAACAAAGATTATTCCAAATACTTCACTGATCACATATAGGATGTCTATGTTTATTAAGTGGCTGTAAGAAAATATTTAATGAATGCAGTGGAAACATTGTAGTGTCATGATTGAAATGCTTCCTTATATTTTCACAAAATTCTCAGATTTTCTTTTCATTATTTTAAAGCAGAAACCTACAGTTTGCGTGGATTTGTAATAATGACAATTAATGGCTGCATTATTACATCAGTAAAAAGAAGTTCTGAAATTTTACAGTAAGTTTAAGCTGTCAGTGACTTTTTTACAAATTTAGATTGTAAATATAATGCTTCAGATTGTGTATTTTGGCAAATTAAAGACTGTCATGGATTGATTCAGTGTGGGGGTACTGTAGAGACATGGCAGAATGGTCCAACAGAATTCAGAGCGTATCATTATTAAACAATAGATTACAATGATTGTGAGTTTACTTGTAAGGATTTTAGTTTCTATTTTTGACTGTTTTTTGCAGTATTAAAATTGGCTTTTTGTGCGTTGGCAAGCTTGCAGTCTGTTTCAGTAACATTATGCTGTATCCAAATTTTGATTGTCATTTAATTTTGGGATGCAGTCAACACTCATCAATGCCTGATTTCTCTATCATTTTCAGACACAGTTATGATCGTGCACATGTGACAGATTATCAGATAGCAACATATCATATAATTACATTGTCACTGACTATTTGCTTGAGTCATGTGGAAAACTAATTCTATCAAGTGAGTTCAAGGAGCCCACTTTTTGTTGCTTGGGGTTTTATTTTTTAGGCATTCTTGATGTGTACCTTTGCATTCATTACATAAACTTATACTAAAGAGTCAACAGTCTCGACACATTTTAAGATTCATTCATCCTTTTGGGGAGAGGAAGAGAGGGAGATAGAAGGAAAACAAAAAAAAATGAAATGGGCCTAAATTTGGAAATACACATTTGAATAACATACATAAGGGCAGATATATTACCTGAGTGGAAAAAGAAAGGAGTGCAGAAGTGATGTTGCCATTGTGGCAATAAACCATTGTATCGCACCATTGATATAAATTAGCATCTTATTATGAAGTGCCTAATAAACATGGTCTGATTTATAAGATGGGTATAATTATGGATCCCGTCCATAATAATGATACTGTAATGACTGTAAATTTTGGGACACTACTGCATAAGTCTTGGGACATAATTAGATATTTTCAGAAGTAAATTTTGTATGACCTATAAATGTTGTGATGAAATTATAGCAATTTTTTCATGTACTGGAAGTGTTGGGACACCTTCAACATTTTTTCTACTATTCAGTCAGTACTGTGTAATGTAGCACAGTATAAGCAATCTCATGTAACACAGTACATTTGTATGGCTTCCTTGAACAGTGTCATAGCAAGGAATCACTCTATTTAATTATGTGGCAACCATAACATCTTCGAATTAGCAGAAACGACCCAGGAAAGTACTGTCTGCAGCATGCTGCATAGAGTAGGGGTATCAGACTAAACAAATCATGAAGGGATGCATTCTGAATATCCATTAGAAAGGATTATGTACTATAAGTTCCATTTTTAAATGTCCTCCATAAGCTGGAGTGTATTATGTTATCAGTCCTTCCATCTGTTTCCAGTTTGGTTTCCACACAATAACTAGAGTTGTACACAACTTGCAGTTAGCAGACGTTGTGGACTTGCAGCTAGGGTAAGGAAGAATGCTATCAATTTGGGTGTCAAAAGGTAAAAAATCAAGGTCATTGTGACTGAAAGATAACATGATTTCTGTACAATAACTCTGTTTCACTACAATCGGTGGTTACAAAACTTTATGACTGGGTTGCATTTGGAGTATGGAAGAAACCTGTAGTTTTGGGGTCCAAATGTCTTTATATCTGAAAAAAGAAACATCGTTTCTGCACAATAACTGAAAGTTATCCACTGTCTACCATTACCAGACTTTATGGGTGACTTGTAATTATGGTAAAGTAGAATACTGTCCATTTTGGGGTCAAATAGGCAAAGTGATATGGTTCCTGCACAAAAATTTCAGTTCTTGAGCATGTACTGTTAGCAAGTTTGTTGACTTCACATTGGGTATAAAAAAAAGCCAATTCATTTTTGTATAAAAAATTCATTTGCATGATAACTCAAATCCTAGACCATGAACCTTGACCTATGTTTGTGAAGAGCTTGCATTTACATTATGGAAGAGGTCTATTGATTTTGGGGTATAATGGTCAATATTATTGTGTCACAAGGAGGAATGGGTTTTGCAGAATAACATTTGTTCTGGAGGAAATTCTTGGACCAAACTTAGTGGATGACTTGCACATAGGATGATAAAGAAACCAATGGATTCTGGGGTCATAAGGTCAGAGGTCAAAGTCATGGTAAGTCAAATAAGAAAATAAGGGTTTCTTGTAACTTTTTTTATTCAGTTCTAAGGTACAGGTCATATAAATTCTTTGGTAGATAATGTCCTGAGTCAGTCATGCCCTACTAATTCAACCTATATGACTATTAAGCACAATGCGAATATATAAAGTGCATTTCACTGTACTCCTGTTGGCCCATGTAATAGATCATTTATTTCAGCTTGCAGACAGACATGTAATTATTTTGTAGAATAAAGTTTGAACGTTTAATAAATAATTTTTACAAAGAAAGTTTTTATTTAAGCAACTAAAAAGGGCATTCAAGTAGGTCAGGGTCAGCAAGGATTTGGCCTAATTTGTTAAAGGGTGCTTCAGTTGAGAACCAAGTTCTTACTTCAGTATAATATCTATGTTTCCAAAGTACTAAAATATAGTTTTGATTCTCACTTAAAAAGTTGATTAGATTTAGAAAAAAAATTTTACTTATGAAAAATCTGAAAATATTAATTTTTAGGGAAAAATAATAATTTTGTTTGAAGTTTTGGTTAATGCTTCATTTGCAAACCCAGTTGAGGATACAGACATTATACACATGAACATCACCTTGATTCTAAATTAAGGCACTGGTTAGTGAAAGCTCTGAATGTTCTAAAGGGGAATGCACATTTTCTTTACTGGCTATTTTTGGTCCTGGCAATGGGACATTTTTACCAAAATTCATAGAAATAGGTAATTTGGATTGTTATTTTATAACAAACAGTTTGAATTCTTGCAGAAATTTGCTTTAAATTGATGTTGCTATTTACTGTGCAAAATATGGTCTACAACTAGGTCAGGGTAAGCAAAAATGACAATTTTTAACTAAATTTAGAATGGTCAGGGCTTTGTTAAACAGGCATTTAAAAAAATAATCAGTTTGATAGTTTTATATCATGTGTATTGTGTCTTATCCCCAGTTTATTAATAGACCTCTGGTTCTTAACTGAAACATTGAACAAAATTGAAATAAAAATTGTTTTTGCACCCTGAAATTGATTATGTTAGGGATATGCAAGAGAGAAAAGTACTAGTATATGTGTTTTAGAATCCATTTTTCACATGATTGATGTGAGATCTTGATGTTGTTGTTGTTTTGATTTACTGCCATTTCTCAGCACAAAATAGCCTATATATGGTGACCAGTATAACTTGGTGGAGGAAGAACCCAGGAAACCTTGGTAAGAACCATCAGCCCACAGGAAGCAACTGGCAGCTTTCTCACATACCCACATTAGTCGAGCCTGAGACTGGAACTCACGCAGAGAGAGGTAAGATGACAGTGATTGGCAGAGGCAAGTGCTTTAGACCACTTGGCCACCCAGATCCCTGTGTGATCTTGATTAATAAGGCCTTAATGATATCTTTTTCTATATATTATTAATTCATGTAATAACACCTTGATCAGTCCATCCGTCTGAATTTCCTATTACTTATAGATATGCATTTAAAGGTTTCACCTTTTTAGGTCCAATTTTGAGAGTGTTCTTGCCCTTTTTTGGATCTGTTTTAATCCTCACTTTAGGAGATACTTTTAATTAGGAATGATTCAGCTTATTCACTGTGGACTTTCACAGTGGCAGTTCAGCATTACACTGGGTCAAGAAAGTCGATATTGGATTTAACTATCATTAGTGCAGGGGAATCAAGGTACAATTGCATGAACAAGAACTCGCACGCATCTTCATTCATCTCCTATATGGATGTTCAGCTATGAATGGGATAGAGGAGAAACATACAAAAGTTTTATTCTTAGCTTGTACATATGACATTTCTTCAGAATGATAATTTAGCATGATTGAAAATTTAACTAAAATAAATTTGAATTGACGGCCAAGTTTCTAGTCTTTTATGTGTATGAAAGCACATATTTGTCTGGGAAAAATAGGTATTACGTACAAATTGAAATAAAAGACATACCATAGAGAAGATACATACGAAGTTACATAATTGCCTCCAATTTATTGGACTTGTTTGCCAATTATTTTTCCTGCCAGTGTTTTCCCAGGCTTTGTCTATAAATGACGACATTGTTGTGTCTCTTTTTGTTTGTGGTACAACTTTTTCCAAACCACAGACGCATTCCCTCTTACATCATAGAGCGCAACAAAACTGGTTTAAATGAGATCACCCCATTTGCTTGAGTGTGCCTAAAAATGTTGAGGTACATTATCATTGAATTTGCCGTTAAGCATTTTTCAAGGAATTTATACAATAATCCTTGATGGAATTTTGATGGACAATGCAAAGAAATAAAGTGAATAAATGCTGTTTAAAGGTCTGAGTAATCATATTCTACAAAACGACACTTGTAGCTGCTTAAGGTGACTTAGAGCATGTACATGAGCTATGTGACTTTACCATAGTGGAATCATGGCCCATGAATACCTATAGTTTCCCAACAAATGTTTCTCGGTTTAAGGCCCTTTTGGAATAAATTGTTATAAGTGAGGCACTACATATTGCCCTAGTTTCACCTCTGTGGGCAGGGCCTGGGAAAATGGGGGTCATGGAACAGGAGAGGGAATAATGTTCTAAATAATATTCACCATATTCTGTGGGATGCTATTTGGTGGGTTTTTTTTGTGGACTTTGTATTTGTTTCAATCCACAAATTTATTGACCCACCAAACAATGATCCTTCTGTGAAAACAATAAAACCCCTTCCACAACCACAAATCTGAGTAGCAACAAATATGTATTTTTTCATACCCCCCTCCAATTTATAACACATGAAAATAAAATCCCAATAACTGATAAATACAATGTTAACCAGTAGGTTTGCATTAGATTTTTATAGTTACATTTGTAATTGGTGACAGTCACAACTGTGATTGCTGTTATCAGGAGCAATGCTTCAGTTGTTTCATTTGTTACTTGCAACAAAAATTGTTTTGCCAGCTGTAATTGCAACTTATTTAATTACACAATATATTCATTCTCTCATCAGTACCTGAGGACAATATGTGGCTGAACCAGGCTATGTCAGGTAAACAAGATGTGAATGGTAGAGATAGGAAGCTTGCTGACCTTCATCAAAAACTGGTTGACCTTAAAAATGAAGTGCAAAAATTGAATGAACAGTCGGATGGGCAGCTTGTATTTGTAAGTAAATTTTAGAAAGGTATAATTCATTAATAGTGATAAGGCAGTTTAATCTCTCTTTAGAATATGTTTCACGAATCTGCAAAAAAATTAGTCAGCCAAAGTCAGCCATGTATTTCACAATTACAGGTAAACTCTCAATTAGTAATTTTATTTAGGAGCCCTTTCTTCTGGTAGTGAGATAGAAGTTTTTGCGAGAGAGAGAGAGAGAGATAAATGAGTACATATACACAATTGTAATTTTCTTGATTGTTGCTAAAGAGCTCAACAAAATACAGGTATTTTGGTAGCATACTTATACTGCTAATAATAATACATGTAAAATAATAATAATGATAATACTTTTTGGTTCATTGTACATAAATTTGTCTTGAACCAAGTTGGAGAGCTGTACCTGCATACAGAGGTCACCTGACTACAAAGGCCATTTTTTGCCATTTCCTTTAGGTGACTGTTGTAGACAGGTTTGACTGTAATTCAGAACTTGAAAAGCAGTGCCATATCAACTGACACTGAAAAAAAGAATAAATAACATATGCTGCAGACAGCATTATATAGAAATGAACATTCCAATCATGCACATGTTTAATTATGTATAGCATTGCTTGTCATATATTCCTTTGTATAATTAAACTTATTGTTGAAATTGTGAAACCTTGCACTTCAGTCATTAACAGAATTGGCCATTTGCTCTCAATTAAATCATTACGGTTATATGAAAATAACCCATGCTTAATATCCACAATGTGTCTGGCAAAGAACATGACAGACAGGCTGCTTATTAAAGGTGATCAGCAGGGATTTGAAAATTAATTTTTTTTTTATTTAGTTAATATCTTATCTATGTAAATATACATATTCAGTGATATGGTTATATATTTTAGATTGTTTGTGTATGTGTGCATCTTTGTGTGTCTTTGTATATCTTTAGTGTTTAGTAGACCCAGCCCATTGTATTGATTTGCATAGGTAAAGTTCATAAGGTGGGAACAACCTAATTCATATAGGTTAGGAACAAAAGTTATTACCCATCGTTACCTTGAATGAAAATGTTTAAGCCATCTGTATTAAAGATTATTGGTGAGTTTATGAAGAGCAACAATGTTTCTATGATTGTAGATTTTAGTCCAGTTGTATAAGACACAGAGCATGATTATTTCATTTCTTGGAATAGTGTTCAAGTGTGATTTATTTCTAAAAGTGATTTGGGAAGCAATAAGCTATCAGCAAAGCCCAGCAAAAATAAATTTCAGAACCCCTGGTCAATGGAGTTTTACTTCGTGAAACAAAGCAGCAAGGAGAATTCAATTGTTTGCACATGCTGGAAAATAACATATCAACATGTCATTCTGGAGTGTTCAGCATTCCATTGAAATAGGAGCACCCACCTGGATGTAACATATTCAACACTCTGAATTCAGCATATTAGTTCTTGTTATTATTATTATCTGTTATCTTAATCTTGTTAAAATACTATTAATTGAGACATGCTTTTCAGGATAATTTTAGCCATGAAATAGATTGATTGAAAGAAAATACTAATCAGACCTTCATGTTTGCGTACATAATTTGTGTTGATAAAGCATTAACACCTGAACTGGACAGAGGTGTTTATTACTAATGTATTACCTGTAAAGCCCCCATCAAACTTGAAAATATTATGTCCCCTCCCCTAATCCACACAATTTGCCAGTCCCAAATGTTATGAATCTTCTTTTTTTTTCTGTAGAGACAAGCACGTCTTGTGGTCATATTGCATCAGGTACAGTTCAGAAAATGCTAACATTATGGTGGTCATAAACAACTCGATTCTGACCAGGATTCACTCACAGAATCCAGCAGGGAAGTTTGAACACCAGTACCATACAGTCTCTAGTGAGTGCAAATTAAGGTGAACTCCAGTGACACTTGAATTATCTTCAAAACCCCTATTGAACTAGGAGAGCATATATTTTGTCATCCAATGGATTTTAAAAACAGAAAGTTGGTGTATATATTGATTTATTGTTAGTGAGGTTATAATTATGTGTTTACACATATGTGTTTGTATATGGTGATGATATTTAACAATGTTAAGTCTACCAACTATTTCTTCCTTTGTAAGTGTATGAAATGCTTTGAAGAAAACAGACAAATTATTTTCTTTTAGTCAGATTTGAATTTCCACTCTTGTTCTGTAGGTTTGTTTATTTGACCACTCCAGTGGCTTAAGTGATGAGAGTGTCCACCTAGGGTGCGGGAGGTCACAGGTTCGAACCCCAGCCAAGGCATACCAAAAATTTTTAAAATGGTACAGTGCTAACAACTGCCTTGCTTGGCTCTCAGCATCAAGATGTTAGTGTTAAGACTGGTCAGCCTGGTATCAGGGTAATGTGACTGGTGGGATATGATGCTACATGTCTGCAGCATTATGCCCTAGTGCTAGATATCAGTATAAACTGCTACACTGCAGACAATGTAGCAATATGACTGAAAATTTTTTAAAGCTACATGAAAACTCCAAATCACATACACAAACACACTATAGGCTTATTTGAAAAAATAGCTTCTCAGTTGGAAGACATCACCTTTTTGGATCACGTGCACTGACACCCCCTCCCCTTGGGACCTGAAACACACTTTTCGAGTCTTGAAATATATGAATACTGTCTGAGAATATGGCATGTTTGGTAATTTTGATATTTTATTCTCAAGTTTAGAAATAATTGTGTATTTTTTAATGTCAGTTGGGTATTTTGTGCAGCTGCTGTGGACACTGCAGAACTTAAAAGTTACAGTACTAGAGCCTTAATTATCAATATGTTAATGATAACTTCTCTCAGATGTGTCAAACAACTTAGAGACCAAGACTGATGCAGGGTGCATTTGATTATATGGCATCATTTCAAGGAATCTCACAGAGATCAGATACAAGTACTGTCATTTCAAATGTTCACAGAACATCCATAATTTGTACCAATATTATGGTTTACATTGATCAAATAGTTATCATAAATCATGGTCTACATACCACCCATATTCTCAGAGTTGTTTTTTTTAGACTCAAAAAAGTGTTTCATGGTCACAAAATGGGGTCAGTATGCTCAACCCTAAAAAAGTACACACATGTATGATGTCATCCAATAGAGAATAAACTATTTTTGCATACAAACTGGTGGAAAATGATAGGCAATTCAAATCTAAATGAAAGAAAATAACTTGTTTGCATTTTTTTTAAAGCATTTAATACATTTACAAAAAAATAGTAGACTTAGCATTGTCAAATATCATCACAACACTCACACACACACATGGTATTGTTTTTTGGACTTGGCTGCTTCTCTGTGCAAATCCTGGTCAGAACTGAGTTGTTTTTGACATCATTAGAATTGTATCTGATGCAGTTTGACCATCTAAAAGATATCTCAAATTTTGATCTGTCATTTCATTTTGGGGGAAGGGGAGTGGGCAGAGGACGGTCCGAGGAGATGTAATATTTTCTAGTTTAATAGGGGCCTTACAGGTAATAAAGCAGTAATAAAATACTACTGTAAAGTATGTTTTTAGTGCCTTATCAACTCCAATTAACTGTGCAAACTTGAGCATGTGCTTATATTGTCTTTCATTGAATCTTTTTCATAAAATTAAAAAATCCTGAAAAGCATGGGTCTTAGTTATTGTTTAATAAAATTAAGATAACAAATAATAATAATAAGAGAACTAATCTGAATGTTCAGTCTGGCATGTCAAATATGTGCTTGTGTGAGCTATTTCAACAGACATCATACACTCCAGAATGACTTACGTTCATGTGTTGTTTGCAGTATTAAAAAAAATTAAATACTCTCCCTTGCTGCTGTTCTTCACGAAGTCAAATTTGATCAACTGGGAGTTTTACAGTTTAGCTTTACAGGGCTTTGCATGACAGCTAATTGCTTCCAGCATTGCCTTACAAAATGAATCATCCTTGAACACTATTCAGACGTTGAAGTAATCATGGTTTGCAATTTATATATGGAATAATAATCAAGGAAACATTGCACCGTTCATAGACTTGGCAAAAATCTTTAATACATATGGCTTAAAATTTCTCATTTAGTGCAAGGATGTGTAATAACTTTTGTTCTTTAACATACATTTCTTATATTTACCTTTAATCTTAAGTGAATTGAGTTCTACTTTGTGATGTATGCAATGAGCATAATTAGTTGTTTAAACTGCCTCTAGGAGAGTTTTACATCAGGTCTAAGCTGGCCAGTTTATTACCATTTATACATACTACATGTTACAAGCATATATTGAGGTGGTAGTTTTATTTTGTTTTTTTTCCCCAAACTTCTGGAAATCATGTTTTCTGAATCATAGCCATTTTATGGTGTTTTGGAGTTAAAAACATTATCATGGTTTTAGTATGACACTTCATGTTATGGCAACTATGGGTCTCTGCGTACAGCAAGATGGGTATGATGACATCTTTGGACTAAATGCTTAATTAAAGATAAATTGTTTTGCATAATTCAACACATTTAAATTTTCTGAATGTATTTGTAGTCCATTTTTCTGCATAAAATACACAGATATGCTGCCTACAGTATAGTACACCTCATGCAATTGTTTTATTCCTGCATTTTGTGGTTGGGGGGACTTAATTCCCTCCATGCTTGTTTTGTGATAACACTCTTCAGTGGTGGGATAAGTACCTACAAATAACCACCATGCCTAGTAGGCATGCCGTTGACAACTAGTAGATATTACTGATTGACATTTGATAGCCAATGAATGAAGACCACCCATTCAAGGACTGTGATATCAAGAGTGATTTACAATCCGATAACATTTGAAGAATCAGTCATTTTTATTTTGATTATATATTTTGGACAATAAAAAAAATAATTTCATAAGTCTTCTGTATTTAATAAATATATATTTAAAGTTATAGTTTGTAAGTGGTAAGAAAGTACAACCCTCCTAGACATTATAGCATATCGGAGTTAAGAAAGAAATTTTCCCACTGGAGGGCTCGAACTCAGGATCTCATGCTCCAGATTCAAATGTGTGTATGTCGATGTAACACACTTTATCCATTCGGCCCAGTAACTGAAGCTGTAAAGAAATATACCACATACAGAAACGTGTCAAACACTATTCAAGAAATTAGTTTTACATTTTTGCGGCCTTAATAACCAAATGCTCCAACAGTTACAAACAGAAAATTGTATATTTTAATATCTGCAATGAAATAATTAAAAGAGGTAGATCAGTATTATAATTAGGTTATTTAATGTCATTTCCTTAGGATTACTGTTATTTTGTTATATTAATGTGATACACATTTTTTTTGTTTTACATTTTCCCATTTCAAGTAGTAGGATGCATGCAGAGACAAAGCATGCATGCAGGATGCCTTAAATTTTTGGGAAATTAAAATCCCAGAAATTGTTTACATTATTATTCATTTCAGCAATAAGTTGAGTTCAGATTAATTACAATTATCATACTTCCATTGTTAATGGTAGAGAGACATTCACCTATCATAAAATCAAACATTTTAGAGAATTTATGACATTTTTTGAAAATCAGAAACAAATTATCATAAACAAATTGCCAAGTTACATAAACAGGATATGACACTTTACAGATGGCGATCATCTAACCTTCATTAGTGACCTGGTTTTGTCTGGGTAGATGTGCCCAGTTTGACAAAATAGGGAATAATGCAATATCTTTATACAATATCTTTATACAAATTTTTGTATAAAAATTGTACATTTTTCATGCATAACCTTTAATAATTACAATAATCTAGTTCCACTTATGAAAATTGAGAATCATTATTCAATGTACATAATTTTTGGGGATGTGTGTTAATAGCAATGCTGAGAAAATTACAGATTCAGCCAAACTAGGTGGAAAGGGACATAGGCATATTTTTTACATATCTTTTTCCACAGGTGTATGTTTCTCTGTAAGGTACAGAAAACTAATTCTGTTCCCCTTAACTGTTAATATTTGGCCAAATTACTTTGCTTTAAGGTAAGATCAGCAAATCAGGCTTACATCTTAGAAATGATCTATTCAGGCCAAATTACTATGCCTTAAGGTAAGATAAGCAAATCAGGCTTACATCTTAGAATTGATATATTCAGGCCAGATTGCCATGCTTTAAGGTAAGATCAGCAAATCAGGCTTACATCTTAGAAATGATCTATTCAGGAGGAAATGTTTAAACAATTAAATTGATATGCTGCTTGTGTTTGAGAAACTTATCTGATTTGTGCGAACTATACAAATCTGGCCTGATGAGATCTCCCCATCTACGTTCAGCAGTACCTGTGTGGGAACAGCCATAAAATGAAAATGGTTGAAGGTTCAAGCCAGCTACTGTACACAGTTTACTCATACATAGGCTTCTTCTGAAAATTGTATAAATTTTTTATCATGATTATTTTCAGCCGTTCAGCAGCGTTCATTCTCTAAAATATGGTATTTAGTATACCACCATACTAGCTCTTAAAATGATTACCATACATTCTTGTTACCATATGCATTGCACATGGGTAACAACTCATGATGTTGGAATTTTAAAGCCTAGTTATGTTACCTCCCTTGATTGCGATTGACATTGCTCAGTGATCAGTTAACCCAAATGATCCATATGGTTTACTAGCTAAGAGTTTACAATACAGATAAAATTAATATTAAAAAAACACACCTTGTGATAAACCTGTCATTCACAGTTTGAAAATATTGAAATGCAGGGGGCTTTGGTCATAATGTATGCTGGTTGTTTACAAATGAAATTGGTTCCTGATTTCGTACCTATTATGAAGAATAGTCCATTTTCATTGATGTTTCGTTAGCAAAAAAACAATTGCCGAGTAAAAAATTTTGATGTCTCTGATGGGCTAATGTCTTGCAAACTTCCTGTGATTGAATTAAAATGTGTTTGCTTTTTGTTATTAAACATCAGGGGACAGAAAAGATGTAATCAAGAAATTTCCATTACTAGAAATACCGAAATACCATTGAAATCTGAAATACACACCAAAATACACAATTATTTACATCTTTTATGTGTATATATTGGTGTACACTCCAGTATTATAACTTTTAATTGATTTAATAATAATAATTAGCAAAGCAAACTTTGATGTAAATGAATTTGATCCGAATTATTTACTTTTTACCAATTTCAGGCGCAATCACTATAATGACGTCACTCGGTCGTACTTGATTTTACTTGATTGGACAGGTATGATAAATCACAAATCGGTCAAAACTTAAAATATAAGAGTGAGATTATGATTGTGAGAATCTAGAATCTATATATACATATTTTCGGTGGAAATATCATATTCTTATGTGCTATAAAGTAAATAAAAATGTAACAAACATACAAAATGAGGTAAAGCTATCCAGTCAAGTACAACCAAGTGACTTCATTACACGAATGGAGTGATAAATATAAAAATGTAAATAATTCCCATAAAAATCACTCAAATCAAATTTTATTTTGCTTTTTTATCATTATTCAGATGCATACAAATCATACTACATTTATCTTCATGAGTATTAGGATACAAAATATGTATATTTTGGTGTTTATTAAGGTGTATTTCAGTTTTTGAGTGTATTTTGGCATTTCTAGTAGTCCAAGAAATTTTAATATCAGTAATACCATGCCTGTTGCTATTGCATTGTTGATGCTTTTCTGGGAGGAAATTACCCCAACCAAATGATGAAAAGTTGTCCTCTCATTAGGGTGAATCAGAAGATTCCAGAACACTGGGTCACCTCTGCATACTGTCCCTTCATTCTTTTTTTGGTCAACATGCTGTGATTTCTACATTGTTTATGTCTATGAAGATTTCCATCGCTGATTGGAACAACAAGCAAATTTATATTAGGATTGCCCTGGTAGGATTTTATCTGTTAATTTAAGCTCTCTTAAGAGTGGCTAGCATTTGTTCCATACAAATGGTGTACAGCTTGACATTTTAGTTTTATTATTTTTTTCCCTTTATACAGGACATTAGTGATTCAAATTTGGTTGTGCATTTTTCTACCTAAGTGATGGTACTTTGTTTAAATTTCGCCATCCTTGTATTTATTGCAGTCTGCGTGTATTCAGTTTATTGTTCATTACAATTTAATTCCCATTACCTTTATCATGAATTGTGCTATTTTTATACAAAGTAAGCATGTCATAAACCTCTTTGTACATTTTATATCACTTGCTCGATTATTGAACACAGGTTCTTTTTCATTATTAGTTTCGGACAGCATTCCTTGATTTTTTTCCCATTAATAATAGCAATTGTAACCTAGTGCTCTGTGGTTAATTTTGTTGTCTCTAGCTTGAATCTTTTGAGCAGCAGGCTAGGTCACTAATAACCATAGCCTCACATGCCCACCTTTTTTCAGCAGCTTCAGTCTACCTGCTATTAGAGGAATCTCTGTCGCCAGTGGCTGTTCGTTTTTTATTGGAAGCAATGGCAAAAACTTCTGGACACTTGTTGTCCTTGTATATGACCTTGTCAGCGGAGCTTCTCCAACTCCACAGTGATGTTGCTCTGGACAATTTCAAGGTCTTAGTAGAGCACAGTAAGAACTTTCTGAGGGTTGTACCCCCTGTGGGCAAAGACTTGCTTCAGGGGGCTCATCTACTTTGAGAGTCTCGAACTCCAAAGCAAACCTGGATCTCAAGGCAGATTGCACTTGTGTCCTCTCCAGTTTTTTCTTTTGGCAGCATGGAAACCGCACAGAGACCCCATGAATGCTCCAATTTCTCTGGGTCAGGATTTTCAACATCACCTGATTTGGTGGACAAATCAGGACTGGTTTGGCCCAGAGTCCATATGTACTCCTTTGAACAATGCTTCTACCTGTTTGCAGATGCATCAGATTCAGGGTGAGGTGCTCACTGAGGGCTGGAAGGACTGATGCTTCATGGTTCATGGTCCCAGGAAGAATCTTCCCTGCACATTAACAATTTGGAAATGAGGGCAGTATTTTTGGCCCTTCAGGGGTGCATCCACCAAACAAGAGGTCATTGTGTGACGGTTTCCTCCAACAAGAAGTCAGTGGTAGTGACCTCAGGAGACAAGGAGGCACACTTGCACCTTTTCTCTTCATGGAGGTTTGGAATCTGTTGCAGACTCCCTGTTCGAGCTTTGAATAACTTCTTTGGTGGCCTTGTTTGTCACCTAGCTAAACAACAAGCTGCCTTTTGTGCTTCTCCAATCCCTGATCAGAAGGCCTGGTCAGTGGATGCTTTTAGTGTAAGGTGGGGTTGTGTATTTGCTTCCCACCTTTCAGGATGATCCCATAGATTCTACACTATGTCAGGCACTCCACAGGTCTGCTCAGTTTGATTGCCTCTCTGTGGGATCTGTGCCTGACCTCGTGTTACAAGTGGGTTTGCAAGTTATCAAAGGAGTGGTGTAGGCAGTAGCAACAGGTATGGTATTACTGATATTTTTATATGTGGGGTGTGGGGTGAGGATTTAAACTAATTTTAATGATGTAATACTTATCTGTTGCTACTGCCCGATTCTCACCTGCTGCACCATGTTGATGTTCAGTATGCTAAGCTGCTCGCTTGAAAAGGGTGAAGGTGCAGTATGCATGAGCAGGAGTGTGTGGAGTGTCTCAGACGTGATCCATTGTTCTGGTTTCTTCTGGTTCACACTCATGGTAGAACACATTTTTGTCATGCAGTCAAAAAGTACCAGCTATAGACATAACTATAAACTGCCACACTGCAGACATTGTAGTGATATGACTCAGAGTGTTACAGGTACATTTAAAATCCTAAAACACACACACACACACACACAAGAGCTGTGTTGACAGCACATGGCATCAGCTCATGTGCAATAGGAACTGAAGGCCATCCACTGAATGCAGACTCAACATTGACGTGCCACTGGATTCAGATTCAACTCATACATACATGTCATGACATTATTTCCCTCCCTGACCTCCCAGCCATGTGCATATGCTGTGATCTGTAGCTGCAGACATGCACACAGATGGTTCAGAGCATAGGGTCACTTTTCTAGGATCTAAGCAGCAGTTAAATTTGTTAATCCCTGGGTGATAGTGCAGCCCTTGTTAGGATCACAATGCTCAATTTCATAGCATTATGAAAGGGCTTAAAAAGGTGCCCTAAACATAGCCTGCTTCACCTTATACCGCTGCTGATGATGATCTCACCTTAACAGTTGAAAACCTATCAAAAAGACAAAGATGATTCAACTTGGCATTAGTGCTTCAAACATGCTCACACTAAAGCACAGAACATCAACAGATAGATTAGAGAGAAGAATAGCTGTAGTTGGTAGATAACTGGCTTGATTCAACATCCAGATATCAGCCCTGAGTGAAACACACCCAAGGAAGGATAACTCACCAAAGTAGGAACTGGCTACATCTTTTTCTGGAGTGGCCGTATTAAAGAAGAGCAATGTGAAACTAGTGTTGGAGATGCCATCAAAGCACAGCTAGTTAGCAAGCTCACAAATCTCCCAAAGGTCATGAATGACAGACTTAAATGCAGATGAGACTCCCACTATCTGAAAAAAGACCTTCAACTATCATCATCATGTATGCATGCACCCACCATGACCAACCCAGATGAAATCAAGGACAAATTTTATGAAGACCTAGAATCTTTTTTTGTAAAAAGGCAGACAAGCTCATTATCTTTCTAGAGTTGTCACAGATGACTAGACATGGCCTGGTGTCATTGGTAAAACTGGTTTTGGCAAATGCAAGAACAATGGACTCCAACTAAGGAAATGTGCAGAACGCAACCTCCTAACCACCAGCACAGGCTTCCACTGGCAAACTGCAATAAGATATAATGGATCTACTTACGCTTCAAGCATTGGCATATTATTGACTATGTCATCATCAGGAGAAGAGACCAGCAGAATGTTCGAGTGACGAAGTGCTGAATTCTGGTCTTTTCACAGGCACATAGTTGAGAAGCTCATTTTCAAATTCAGTCTAGCAAATGACCACATGGCAAAAAAGTACCCCAAAAGCTTAATGTCTCCAAATTTGAAAGAGAAGAATGACTTCGTATAACATGCATTTGTCAAAGAACTATGCAGTCAATGAGATACAATCAATTTAAAACTCCAAGAATATCAAGGAAAACTGGGTGTCTTCAGAGACTGGACTGCATCCAAAATCATAGGTCACACCACACATAAACATCAAGATTGGTTTGATAAGAATGATGCTGGCATACAGAAACATCTGAATGAAAAACATTGGTTACTGATGGCCTGTTTAGGACACAGCACTTCATCATCAAAGAAAGCAACCTTCAACAACATTAAGAGGACTGCCCAATGCAAACTTACAGAGTTGCAAGACTCATAGCTGAGGTATGGAGGCAGATGAGATTCAGTCTTATGCAGACAGGAGTGACACAAAGAACTTCTGTGTTGCTTTGAAGATGATCTACAGGCCTAAGTCATCAGGAACATCTCCAATATTGAGTGCTGACAGTGCCACACTGCTCACTGACAAGAAACATACATCAAAGATGGACAGAACACTTTGCAACATTCTCATTCAAAAGTTGACTCTCACAGAGGAGGCAGTTGATGGACTACCCCAAGTGGAAATCAACATATCACTTGCTGATACTCCAACACTGAATTAAACAGTAGAAGCAATTAACCTGCTGTCATATGGCACAGCACCTGGCACAGATGCCAGCTGAGGTCTACAAAACCAGAGGCTCACACATGGCACAGGAACAGAATGAACTGTTTCAGTCAATGTGGACTTGGGGAACTACACCCCAGGAGTAGAAGGATGTGTCCATTGTCCACTTGTACAAACAAAAGGGCAGTAGACAATCCTGCAACAATGATTAGAACATACTCTTGCTTTCAATAGCTGGCATGATCCTCACCAGAAATTCTACTGAATTACCTTATGCATCACACTGGTCAAGGTCTCCTGCCTGAGAGTTAGTGTGGCTTCAGGAAAGGACACTAGACTACGGACATGCTGTTTGTGGCTTGTCAACTCCAGGAGAAATGCCAGGAAGAAAGCCTTAACGTGTACACAACATTTAATGACCTGACAAAAAGCTTTTGACACAGTGAGCCCTGGAGGTTTTTGAAAAATGACAGCAAATTTTGGTTGCCCAGAAAATTAATTGTGATGATTTGGCAATTCCATGATGGCATACTTGCTCATGTCATGGATGATGATGAGTCGACTGAACCTTTCCCAGTCACCGATTGAGTCAAGCAAGGCTGTGTTGGCCCAATCCCTTTTCACTATATTGTTCTATTCCATGCTTTTCTGATACTTTTGATGACATGGGGATTGACATCAGACACTGGACTGAAGGCAAGCTCTTCGGTCTAAAGAGACTACAGGTGAAGAAGTTGCAGGAAGTGTTTGTTCATGATCTCTTATTTGCTGATGACTGTTCCCTGAATGCCAAATCTAAGGTATACATGCAACAGGAAATGGACCATTTCTCTTCATCCTTTGACAATTTCAGTCTCAAAATCAGTATCAAGAAGTTAGAAGTGATGCACCAACCTTCACCAGGAAAGCCTTACATAGAGTCACCATCACATTAAATGACCACAACCTCCTGGCATTGGACAAGTTCACCAATCTTGGCAGCATACTGTTACATGCAGTCCACATCAGTGATGAAACCAATGCCAAAACTGCTAAAGTGTGGTCTTTTGCAGTTTATACATAAATGTGTGGAGTACAGAGGAATTGGTTTACCAACAAGCCTTAAGTTTTACAAGGCCATTGTGTTGCCAACCCTGCTGTACACTTGCTACAGACTTTGAACAGAGGAGAATTGAAAAAGCAGCACAAAAGTGAGCAGCTTAAATCTGAGAATTGCAGTATGTCCTCTGTTGGTCAGGCAAACCTAAATTGATCAATGTATCACAGATAATTCAGAGCACAAATTGGCCTGATTGGGCACTTGTGTACTCATGGAAACCAGACCAGTCAGTGATGCCATGGTCATCTTCATACTTTAAGGACAAACAACACATCAGACTTGGAAGCTGGGTCTATTGCTCTCATTCATAATATTGACAGTCCAAATCTGTAAATACAATGTCGGGTCTGGTATTCTGCATATTGATAACTTATTTTTTATCAGTAACACGCTTAAATTTTACAAATAGAATTTGGGACTGGATTAAAACTCTGTTTCTAGAATCCAGGAGTTGGATGAAAAAATAAACATGATTTAAATTTTATATTTTAAGTACAATAAATAAGATTTATTATTTTTCATTTCAACCAAAACTAGATCAGTAGTTTGAGTTGTAATATATTGACTAGCAAAATAACAGTAAAATTAAAACGAAAATTATCTTTACAAAGTCTTATCAAAGCATGTGGATGTAAGGAAGACTTGAAGAGCTATTATGGACCTTTTGTTCTGATCCACCTTGTTTACCTGCAGTGCCTCAAATTTTCATAATAAAACTTCTGAAAGCAATCTTGTTTGATGTTAATGGCTGTTAAATTGAATCACTCAGGCATGCAAAACAAAATCATCTTAAGTTAAATGCTGGCTGTTTGTTAGGCATTTATGTTACTGTAATTGCCATAGTTCTAAGCATTATGCCAAAACAACTAGTTGTACCTGTTCAAGTCATTATGTGATGAATAGAAGTTTTCACCTGAAAAATGAACTTATTTATGTTAAAATAATCCCAAAGTCATTAAAACTGTGGGGAGTTCATAAGGTTAAACAAGAAGTTTCGTGAAGGGTAAGATTATTGGTTTGTCACTTGCTTTGCAAATCTTTGGTCACAAATAAGACCTTCTTTCATATGGCAGTGTGCCTAGTGGTCAACAAATAAGACCTCTTTCTTATGGCAGTGTGTCTAGTGGTTAACAAATAAGACCTCTTTCATATGGCAGTGTGTCTAGTGGTCAACAAATAAGACCTCTTTCATATGGCAGTGTGTCTAGTGGTCAACAAATAAGACCTCTTTGATATGGCAGTGTCTAGTGGTCACAAATAAAGTTTAGGTTTTTTAATACTACTGATGTTTCCTTCATATTCCAAACAACTCATTGCCACAGTTTTTATGTGACGATATGTAATTTATGAGAATTCTTTGAGCATGTAATGGAAGTGAAAGAATCAAGTTGGCATTCAGAGGGGTGCCATATATAGCCTGAGCATAATTAGATTTAATGGGATTTGCTAAAAGTAAACTTATGATAATGAGGAGTGGCTGAATTCAATATATTGAGCTAGGTGCCAGTCGCTGTGGCTTTTTTCTATTTTAGCATTGCCCAGTGAGGTAACATAATATGGCGAGTAGAAGAAATTAAGTTGCACGAGTGCAACAGGCATTATTTCATACATCTGCAATTTATGCAAATAAAAGTTGAGCCATAATGACCCCCCAATTACAGCACCCTAATGGAGCTTGTATTTCTAATTGATTTTTGCAAAATGACATTTCAAGTTTAGTAACATAATTTCTTGAAGATATACTGTATTTTTGGTCATATTATATATATATATATATATATATATATATATATATATATATATATATATATATATATATATATATATATGTATGTGTGTGTGTGTGTGTGTTACTTTTTTGGGATGTACACATACTTTTAAGCAAACATATATCAACTGTATTGTCTTAAATCACTTCCGTTTTTAAGTATTTTTAAAAAAACTTTTGTTTCTATATAAATTTGAAGATACAAAATAATTTAAAACTTACGGGTTGATGGTGTATGAAATATTAGAGGGTAGAAAAAAATTAGATGTATTAGTCATCAAATAAAGATCTGTTCTACACTAACAATGCTTACAAGATACATTGTACTATCAGTTTAATACACTTAAACCCATTTAGATGTTGTAGAAATAAGAATGCTCATTTTTGTAAGATCACCTAAAGAGAATTAATAGGGTAGGAAGTGCACTTTTTAGGTAAATTTAGGGAAAAGTATGTATCATACATTTTGTTTAAATTTTTAGCATAAAATTTTTTATAAAATTTCTCTTGTCTCAAGTTGAATTGAAGATTCAGATATATAAAAAACAGATTTTTAAAAGTTTTATTGAATTCAGATTGATAAGAGATTGCCAGGTTTATAGCATTTACATCCTTTTATGTTTGACAAAAATACAGGGTGACTTTTACAAGCATAGCTTTACGAGTCAGACCTTATGGCTTTTTAAAACAAGTATTGGCAGTAACCATAATTTATGTTGTCTAAATTGTGCCTAGCAAGTGATTACCACCACACTGGGTGATTTCAAAACAATAAAGTGACAAGCCTCCAGAGGAAGACTGTATGGTATAAAATATCTCATCCAAGGTGATTGAAAGGATTTAGGGCAGCTTTAGAAGTGGATTGTGGAGATACTGTAAAGCATTTTCTATATGGCATGCCTTTTTGTCAGATAGTAGCATTCCAGTTGATTTGATTGATGAATATTGTTTGAGATATTCAGGTAGGATGTAATATTGGGTAAACTGGATAGATTTGCATGAATACAGGTACCTGTTGTTAGTTGTCTGCCATTTAAATCTCATATCTTGTAGTTTTTTCATGCTTTGTGGTAATTGTGAATAATTGGCTTATATAGAGGAACAGTTCATGAATCTGGAATAAGGTTGTGATTTTTTTTTTGATCATACTGCATAATGATGCATTTGTTGTGAATATGTTTAATTCTTGTCAATCCAGTAGGACATTAAGTTTGTTCGTTACCGATTTCAGGTTCCCATATCCATAGTGATACAGCCAGTAATGTATTTTATGTACATGTATAAGGTTTGGTGACCACACATTTTGCAGAAATTCTTGACTTGTATTTAGTTGGGAAAAACAATCCATACTTAAGGTAAATTAATAATGACTTAAAAATAGTTAAAAACAATTGGGGTAGCTCTTATTTGTCTGTAATTCACTCCTCAGCATAAAGTATTTCTAATTATCAGCTGTATGTGAAAAGAAAGATAAACAGAAGGTACGGAAATTTGAAATAATTAAACTTTGGCAGTATAATTTGGCCATGACAAAAATGTACACTTTGCATTATCTGTTTGCATATTTGAATCGCCGATAAAAGTTGTGCAGAAAAGTTACTAGTCAGGTTTAAAAGGCAATTTTTAGTGAAAAAAATAGTATGACCCCGTAGATATCTTTAATTGGGTGATTTTATGGAAATGGGACTCACAGCATGAATGAACATACATGATGTTGTGTCTGCAGATTTTATCTTGCTCTGCTGTTTCGAGTTGTTTGTTCCACTTAAGATTGACACAGAAAGTCTATGCAAGTTCAGTGATTAAGGAAACAATTATAATCATGAAAATTGCATGCACAAAAATATCTTTGGCATTTATTGCTTTGTTCACTTAACAGATTTTTCAGTTCATATCTAAAAAAATAGCAGTCACAAATATTATATGGGTTACAATCTGTTTAAGGTCCATACGTCTGTTCTGAGAACATTGTAATAACATTATGCAGAAAAACCCAGTCACCATGACAAATGAAAATTTGATAGTAACTTTGTATTTATATTCCAACAACATGTTTATTTTCAGGCCAGAACAGCACATTTTCAATGTTTTGTTTACACATTTTTTTGACCTTTCGGGCTCTGACATTTACAAATGATTAAGCAAAAACAACTTCAAGCAGACAAATGAACTTTTTGGGGCTTTTTTTATTTCAGGATAGATGAAACCGCTCCGGTGGCCTAGTGGTTAGAGCGTCCGCCTCGGATGCGGGAGGACGCGGGTTCGAACCCCGGCCGAGTCATACCAAAGACTTACAAAAATGGTACTAACAGCTGCCTCGCTTGACGCTCAGCATTAGGAGGTTAATGTTAGGACTGGTCGGCCTGGTGTCAGGATAATGTGACTGGGTGGGACATCATTCTACATGTCTGCGGCATGATGCTCCAGTGCTAGACATCACTATAAACTGTCACACTGCAGACGTCGTAGCGATATGACTGAAAAATTGTTAAAGCTACGTTAAAAATCTAAATCACACACACACACACACACACAGGATAGATGATTTGATTTTCAGGTTATTATAGCTGCAATTTTCCCTTTTTTGCACTACGCATCATCAACCAGAAGAAGTTATGGGGATAGTCTTTTTTCTGTAAAACAGTGCCGATCTTACGTACATTATGGATGCAATGACAACCATCTTGAAAATCTTGTTATTGCTATTCCTCCTCAATGGATATCTGTATCAGCATGGGGTTTTTACTTAAAGACTTATGTCCAATATGGCTACAGTGGCAGGCATCATAAAAATCTTTTTATGACTAATCCTGCTATGTGGATGATCATATCTGCATGGAAGTTTCACTTAAAGACGTATTATGATGTCTAGCTGCACCTAAATAAAAATTATGCCAGTCTGATATTCAGTATGGCTACCATGGCAGCCATCTTAAAAATCTTGTTAATCACAACTGTACTTGAGAAGAAAGTCATATTGAGGTTAGGTTTTCACCAGAAAACTTTTTATGACATCCTGTTGGTCTTTAATGAAAATGGTGCTTGTCTGACATCCAGTATGGTCACCATAGCAGACATCTTGAAAATCTTGTTATTGCTACTCCTGAATGGAAAGTTATATCCAGAAATATTATCTCTTCCCCTCTCCTTATGGATGGCTCTATCAACATGGGTCTTCAGCAATAGACTTAATGATACCAAATTGGTCCTGAATGATAATGGTACAAGTCATAAATCCAGTAAGGCTGTTATGCTGACTGACTTGGAAATCTTTAACATTAATGAAAAGTCAACTGAAAAGGTTGTTTCCTTTATGAAAATTGGCATATGTGATAAATTACTAAAGTGGTCATACCCTTCATGCTCTTTGCCTACCTTGAAAACTCAACATAGAAACTATTGAGATCCCCATGCTATTAGATCCCCATCCTACAACTAAATATACACTTGCTGGTCATGGAAGTATTTATTGAAACACGCAACTCACATTGACCCCAGTGGCTATCCCTACCCTCTGCAACTTGCATCCCCCCGGGCCCCTCGCCCCCACCCCGGTCATAATTGATGATATCAGCATCTTTTAAACACATACATATATAAGACTGAAAAGACGAATTTAAACATTCAACTGACATTGTCCTTGGGGACAGTCTCTACCCACTGGAAACATAGCAGTAGGGTCATAACTTGAAAATAATCGATATGCCAAATATAACCAAACATTTACTCACTGGGCATGAAAATTATACATACAAGGTCCATCCTTATTCACCACACAAGAGGACTGTCCTCTTGAAAACTAACAATGGATCCCATCAGATCCCAACCATATAACCAAGAAAGCAAAATGTTAATCAGGGTTAAGTTGGCACACTTGAACAGAAACTGCACAATAGGACTTTAGGACTATCATTGATACTTCTTTCACCATAGTACACCACTCCCTCGATAACTCACGCACAACGGGGTCCACAAACATAGACTGCACTCTAAGCGAGGGTGTGAGTTACCGAAGGACCTCTAAAAATTGAAAAAAAAATCGCTTGGACATCGAGAAAACAGGATGGGGGATGTTGGGGTTAGGGAACATCACTGTTTAATGACTGAATTCTCATTTTACATTCACGTCGATAATAATTTTTAATAACGCACTTTTTCTAATGAAGTTGTTCATTATTCTGTTTAAATAACATTTATTTTCAAAATGTCCAGCATGTGAAAGATTGTTCCAACTGGTTTCAACAACCATTACGTTTACACGAAAACATGTGTGTATTATGTCACTGCTTTTTGTTTTCTTGATGAGTCTGGTTCCCGGAGTGGTATGTCATTGTATCCTACCAAATTGGGAGTAAAAGAGCAGGGAACTAGACTAACTGTTGATACACTACCAAACAAGATTCCTTTTGTTCAAAAAGCAAGCATAATTTTTGTGAGACAACCGTCTACGTCGAATCGCAATTTTTATGCTGTTCAATTAGTACAGTATTGATATCGTGATTTCATTGGAAGTAATAATGAAACTTTTTATCAGTCTTGAGGATATCTCAAAGTGCCAGTTTAAGAATTTTCTGAAACTCACTTGCCCACAATGGTCCGTATCTGTGAAACCAAGTTCTTTATTTTACGAAGTATAGTATTCTTTTCGCTTGGTTGCCGTGCTATCTTTGATCACAGTTACCAATGAGTTGGTTAATTTAAGGTAGTTTATGTTACATACACAATAACATTTATAACAGTGTTCAATTGATCAACTGAAATGAGTTCACCTGACATACGACCGGGGCAGCTAGATTTTAAGTTTGTAGGATTTTCTGCCTTTTAACTTTTCTTTTATTTCACCTCCATTATTTGATTCAAAAGACATAATTAACGTGATAATACAAAGGAGGCCAACTTTTAATTCAGTGCAACAATGCAACAAATACTTCTGCAAGTCAGTTATCAAAACACGGTCGGCACCTAAATAGGTTCTCAGAGAAATGCTCGCGGACATAGCTGTTACAGTAGATTGACACATTTTACGTTTAATTACAAGAGGACGCATTGCATTTATGATGATTACACTTAAAAGGAACTAAAAGATAGAACTAGAACATAAATTTTAATTGATAAAAAAATTATTTAATTTGCATTTATTTATTAAAGTACTGCCTCCACTAGGTGTAAGTGACATTTTCATTGATCGAAATTTCCTTACATATCGTT
This sequence comes from Megalonaias nervosa, assembly GCA_016617855.1. Classification (NCBI taxonomy): domain Eukaryota; kingdom Metazoa; phylum Mollusca; class Bivalvia; order Unionida; family Unionidae; genus Megalonaias; species Megalonaias nervosa. Next base: position 59,870 of record JAECUM010005554.1, read on the forward strand.
AATTGTGGTGTGCTAGGAATGTCACTTGGAAAGAAAATTTTAAAAAAATTGCATGACTTATTTTCAAATTTGGTATTTCATAATGTTGATTAAAATTTCCAGGTCCTATCTACTGTTTTCAACGATAAAACGAGCGATATATCAAAGTTTTTGTAGCCAATTTTGATCGCGATTTCCATAAAGTTCATAAAATAGGGATCTATTTTTGGGGTAATTTCTGGTTTTAAAAAATGGGATCCACGCCTGACCCCGCGTTATAAGTGGGTTCGCGAGTTATCAGGGCGCGAGTTATCAAGGGAGTGGTGTATGCAGTTTTTACTTGTTTGAAGTTAATATGTCTTTGTGTTTACTGGCACTTCTATCACTGAGATTGCTTTATATACATGTAGATTTCTAATTTCCTTGTGTGTCAGGAAAAATAATGCAGTTTTCATATGTTATATTTGAAATTTGTGCATGAAATATTTAAGGTCAGGGATTATCAAGAACACTGTTTCTCAAAATGGTTTCTGTCTCATTTTTCCATATTATGTTTCCAGATTTTGAATATTTATAGTCATATGCAATCTTTTAAGCACTTTGATGTCTGTAGCTGTATGATGCTTTCAGATATTAACTTTGTCATAACTGCTTAACACTAGAGGAGATTTTGACATTTTGACTTGATAGAACATTGGATGTCAGCCACTCTGAGTACCTTTGTATGTGAGAATTATTGGTACCTTTTCATGATTTTTAACAAGTACAATCTTGCAAACTTTTCAGTTCAAACTATACACATAGACCTTAGAAATATGAGAAAGAGAGTTTACAATATCTTGATAAATGGTAGATCTCAAAGTACAAGTAAGGTATGTGAACATATTTTGGTTGCTAACTCCAAGATTTTGCAGCCTTGAATTTACAGACAGTGTATATCATGTAAGTAGGTAGATTCGTGTTCTGTACCCACCTGTACCTGCAATTGGATAAACATTTATGACATTTATTGCCACAGTGGGAGAGGTAAGAATAGGTGCCACTTGGATCTGTATACAATACCTCATTTCAACCAGTACTTTCCATTTGTACTTGTGAATAACTGCTAACAATCTGACCTAGTCTACCTTGTACCTCTAATATTTCAACATGGAATATTGGAATTGCTTTACTCTCATGTATATCTAATAACTCAGGTAATTTGCTAATTATATGTGATATATTTGTTGGTGTTGCAGTTATTTATTGTAAGATTAGAGCTTGACTAGCTACTGTCATTTTGTATAAAAACATGTTATGGGTAACAATGAAAATCATTGTCTAATTTTGTCACATGGAAAGGCAGCAATTTGTCTCCTATCTAAAGATTTTTCAGATTTGAAAATGTTTCTCATGAAATATTATTTTGGCACAAAAGTCATAGTAGTAGTCAACATAGTGATGTTCACCAAGATGAGAAACATGCATTTGAATATAAAAAACTAGACAAGATTTTCTCATTGGTTTTGCTGATTATTTATATATGCCAAGATGTACAGCAATGTAGTATTTTCTGTCAAATGAGAGGGCCATGGTAACACAGTTGGGAGAGCACTGGACTTGTAATCCAAGAGTCCTGGATTTGATACCCACCCAGGCCAACCTGGATCAGTTGCCTTGGTGTGATCCTGGGAAAAGCACTTAGCACAGATTTCTTTGGCAAGATATAATAAGTGTCATTAAACCAAGAATAACAACAACAACAAAAAAAAATCTCTCAAATGTAAGGTTTATCAAGTAACTATTGCTTCCTTCAGTGCAGTTTAATAATTACAGTTTTCATGTATTCATTTTTGTTTTGCAAGTCTATCAGTTTTTTGTCAGTACATTTTTGTAATAATGGTTTTGGATAGTAATGTACACTTTATCACAAAGACAGGTTTGTAATTAACTCTTTGGGTCAAAAAGTGACAGTTGCAATCCTTTTGAATTCATAACTTAATGTATTTATAACTTCATGATTACACTTCCTCAAGAAATCTTTTTACAGCCTGAAGTTATGAACAACACAAATATTAAATGAATTCGGTAAACACTAGGATGTAAGAGATGTGCTAAGGCAACCAGATGAAGGCATTTCTTACTGTGGCATGTTTGTCATCATGTGCAGGGTTTAATAACAGTAATGTTGATATAGCAAGAAAGAATACAGACCTTTGCAATAACGATAGAAAAGGAACAGAGTAGCATGTTGCACCTTCCTGAAAAAGAGTAGCTACACCACATCCAATGCTTTTGGTGTAGAATGTTGCACTCCCAAATGGGAGGAACAGTATGACACCTTGGTGAGTGATGAAAACAAACACATCTGTCACCTGGCTGGTCACTGACACTATGACCAGCTCAGTCACTAGTCAGTGTCTCTTGACTGGGCACTGGTCAATTCATCAAAATAACTAGTCAGTGTATGGTGATCAGATACTGGTCACTTTGTCCTGGTGACTAGTTGGATTATACTGGTCACCAGCCACTGGTTATCTCATACTGGTCACAGACTTTGCCTAAGTCATTACTCATAGACCTCACAGTATGAGGATAGGGATTGGACTAAGTTCCTCCCTTGCTACTTTACGATCACAACTGCTACTGGATTGGGAGTCTACCCAGCAGGTCCAGGTTATGGAAGGGACTGGATCAGCATCACCCCCTCTCTTCCTATTGACATTGCATATTTTCTCAGATTTTTCATCCATTTCAGGATTGAACTTTTTCACATACTTCACTTCGTAGACAAACTTTCATCCATTAGTGCACCACCAGAGTCTTTTGAAGGTTTCTTATATGAAGAAAGTGGACTCATGCCCATGAAATCAAGACTCGTGCCCATGAATTTAAGACTTGTGCCCATGAAATCAAGACTGACATACCCATGAAATCAAGACTCATGCCCATGAATTTAAGACTTGTGCCTGAAATCAAGACTCATGCTGATGAATATAAGACTCATGCCCATGAAATTAAGACTCATGCCCATAAAATCAAGACTCATGCCCATGAATTCAAGACTCATGCCCATGAAATCAAGACTTGTGCCCATGAAATTAAGATTTATGTGCATGAAATTGAGACTTGTACTTTTTAGAAATACTTCTGCTTACAATAGTATATGTTCCTTCCTTCTCACCTCTTTGAACTTGAAAGGATTTTTGTGTTTTGTTTGTTTTGCTTTTTTGATAGGGGTAGTGGTGGTGGTTTCAGAAAGGAAGTATGCTTGTGCTAAGTCTGGCAACATATTGATGGTACACGTGAGGTCTGGTTGTGGAAGATTGAGATACCAAAGAATTTTATTGTGTGAGTAAGTACGATCCTGCCCAGCCCCCCACTCCTTTCTGCAAAACTTAATTCTTGGGCCCTCTTCCTATAAAAAAAGGTAGTTAAATGGGAATTGTGGGCCTCCACTGGGCAAGGGTCCTCCTGCTTTTGCAGGGGATGTTTAGGCACTTACTATACCACTCCATTGGTATATAGCAATTATTGTTATGATAAGTATTTCTTGCCAATTGCAAACAATGTTATGTCAGTCTTGGATATTTTGAAAATAATAACGAAGATGCTGTTTGAATTAAGTGACAGCTCCAGTGGCCTAGTGGTTAGAGCATCCACATTGGATGCAGGAGGTCACAGGTTTGAACTCTGGCCGAGTCATACTAAAGACAGTACTAACAGCTGCCTCGCTAGGTGCTCAGCATTAAGAGGTTAGTGTTGGGACTGGTTGGCCTGGTGTCAGGATAATGTGACTGGGTGGGACATCATACTATATGTCTGCAGCATGATGCCCCAGTGCTAGACATAACTATAAACTGCCACACTGCAGACATTGTAGCAATATGACTGAAAAATTATTAAGCTACGTTGTAAATCCGAATCACACACACTCACACACACACACATTTGAATTAAATGTAGCCCTAAAGCATAAATGGTAGCTAGTCCAGAAGGGTTTTATTTATAATCAGTCTAATGACCCAAATGACATTTTTAGTAAAATATCTAATGTGAAAAACTTTTATGGGAGTTGCAAGGTATTCAAGCTCTCAATACAGTATGTGCTGATATTTGATATTAAATTAATTTCGGTTAAATTTATTCAAGAAAGTGTAATTCAGGTCATGACATGTAAGTACATGTAGTCATTGATATGGTAGTTTAGGCTAGTCTATAGTTTCTGTAGTCACTTTAGAGCAGGTACAAATAAGATATCTCTGATGGATTGTTCTGTCAATAATTTATTCCAAACCATAGCTTTGCTGTCTGGTCTGCATTGTATTGAATATCTCATGTTGTTTTACACTGAATTGTGAGAGGGTGGGGGGATAAAATGGTGAAGGGTAAAGGATTTGAAATTGTTCTAAAATTTGGTTTGCTCTCTCTCTCTCTCTCTCTCTCTCTCTCTCTCTCTCTCTCTCACACACACACACACACACACACACACACACATTTAGAGGAAGGTTAATTATCTTTTACTTTTTCTGAAGGAGAGGATAATTGACCTTCTAAATATCCAGGCACTTTTATTGAACAGTTTTAACTTTCAAGGTTAGAGTGCCCACCTCTGATGCAAGGGGTTGTGGGTTCAAACCCTGGCTGAGTCATATCAGAAACTTATAAAAATGGTACTAACAACTGCCTTGCTAAGTGCTCAGCATTAAGAGGTTAGTGTTAGGACTGCTCAGCCTGGTGTCAGGATAATGTGACTGGGTGGGAGATAATGCTACATGTCTGCAGCATGATGCCCTAGTGCTAGACATCACTATGTACTGCAGATCCAAATTACACACATATACTTTTTCTGAAACATATGCAGTCATATTAATCCATATAATTGATTGAAATTGAAATTCGTATTCTTAATTAGTTTATTACAACACTGTTCATATTAATTTCAGTGCATCCCAAGAAAACAAGTACGTGTTTGATCCATAATTTCTTGTTAAAAAGTGTGTTAAATATGTGTATGCTGCATCATTACTTACCATAAATTGTGTCCAGACAGTCATTACACTGGTCTATGAAAGTTCCAGAAAACTCCTGTCATTGTAAGAAGCAACAGACTGTATAAACATTGATTAGATATATGTCTGAAAAATGCAGATATAGGCTGAACTGAAGCTGAAAAAATGTCATTATTACCAGTTAATTATATAGTCAGATTTAAAGATTTATTCATATTCAATTCATAACTCTAAAATGAATCCCACCACACTGGGGAGAGGGGTTGGAAAGAAGATTTAACAAAATATTTGACTCCTCTTTAAATTTGAGAATTTCATGATCTTGATTCAGATTTCAGGTACTAACCACCATTTTGAAAGATAAAATGTGTGATATATAAAGGTTTCATTTGACAGTTTTGATAGTGATTTTCTTCACACTGAACAAATTGGGTGTGTCCATGCCTGACCCCGCATTATAAGTGGGTTCATGAGTTATCTGGGTGTGAGTTATCAAGCAAGTGGTGTAGACTGTTGACATTGCTTGTTACAACTCAGTTGTCTTAAACTAAGTAACAGAAAAAAGCGAAACCAACAAGTGTAGTAAAATTAATGTAATTTAATTCCCTAAGTTACAAAATTAAAATTTTAGACATAATTACAGTATTGTGAATTAAATCCCAGATAATCCTAAATGTTCTGTCACAAGTCAAACAGTATAGAGTGTTCCAATTAAATTTGGATGTTGAATCTGCTGATGTACCAATAGCCTTGAATATGTTGATGTACCAACAAGCAAAGATATAATCTAGAATGACTTTGAATGAATTCACGATAATCCCAAAGTAGTGTTTTAGTCCAAAAAGGACAATGAGCACTTTGTAATTCCACTGAATAGTTTAAATAAATGATTGCTGACAAATAATAGCTGAACACAACAGTAAATGATTCCAGAGACTGAACTTAAAACAGGAATGAATTATTTTGTTTACCACATCCTTATACATGTATACTAATTTCACTTGACCTAAGAGACAATATAATGCCAGAATATGGGTAATTTAAATGATGACATTTCACTAATTCATAAATTAGGTGAAGCCTTGAACTTAAACGTGTTTTTAAAAAATGACAAATGTCACGTAGACACAATCCTCAGTCAAAGCAATAGTCAGGTAGGCCAAAATTCTACACTCAATCACGGACAGAAGTCCAGCATATAATATAAATTAAATATACAAAACACCTTCCCTTATAAAGAGAAAAGAATGATTTATGCAGTAAAGCTTTCTTTTACATATTAGTCAAATGTACATATGATACTACAACAATGAAAATTAAGTAGATATGAAGGACACAAAATATACCGAAAATAAAGCAATATAGTACATCATTGCATGCAAAAGTGCATATATGCAATCATATTATCTTTTTGCTTGATGTGCTTAATGTCACCTGAACAATTTCTGATATTTGTTTTTCATTTTGTTAATGAAATTAACAGGTTTGTGATCACTGAATACAATACTCAGAAAAGGAGCATAGCCAAAATGCTTTTCAAGGTGTTGCAAATATCAAAGCCAAAAAATCCTTCACAATTGTGGAATAATTTTTCTGGTGCTTGTTTAGTTTTTCTTTAGAAAAATAGCACAATGAATGATCCAGACCATTTTTATCTTCTTTAGTCAATATTCTACCAACTCCTACATCACTTGCATCAACAGACAATTTAAATGATTGGCTGAAATTTGGTGCTGTAAGATCTGGTACACTTTTAAGTTTGGCCTTTAATTTATGAAATGGCTCCTGACATTTGTCAGACAAATTAAAATAGCATTTATTACTCAATAAACTGGTCAGGTGTTCAGTAATTATAGAAATATTTGAGCAGAATTTCTGATAATATCCAGCCATACCAAATAATCATATCAGCTGCTTTTTACTAACAGGCACAGAGAATTCAGAGATAGCCTTGACCTTAACTTCTACAGGTTTAACTTGATGTTGTCCCATAATATGTCCTAAAAATGTAACTCACTTTGACCTAAATTGTCAGATTTGCATCACTAAGCCTGTCAAAGAATTTCCAAATGGTTTCCAAATGATCTTTCCAGCCTGTTATCATGTTCATTAAAACGCTTGAATGTTGATGGAGAATTTTCCATGCTAAACAGCATCACTTTATATTGATAAAGTCCATCTGGAGTTTCAAATGCCAAAATTGTTTTTCATTCCATGAGTAAAATTTGCCAAAATGTTTTAAAGGTCAACCTTAGTGACATATTTCACATTGTCAATGCAATTCTGTCCTGTTGGGATTGGTGATACTGTTGACTTTTCTATAGATGGTACACATGCAGAATGCACTATTGGGTTTAGGCACAAGAATACTTTGGTTCTGGTTCTATGAAATCATTCTCCAGCAAATATTGAATTTCCTCTTTCAAACATTCCTACTTGAGAGGATTCATCCTGTAAGGATGTGGTTTCACAGGTGTAGAATCTACAATCTCAATGACATGATAGATTTTATTTGTTTGTGTAGGAAGATAAGGTAATAAGTGCTTATATTCACTTAATAGCTGGTTTAATCCACTCTTTTCTTATGGTTGTAGATGTGAAAGTTTCTGGTCCATAATGTTTAATATTTCTGAATTTTGAAGACTGGTTAAACCAAAGTCACTACAGTCAGATTGTATTCCAATGTTTACATTCCCATTGTGATGGACAGTGGTATATACTAAATTGATTGAATGCTTAATTGGACCATCTCTACCAAAATACTCCTTGAACATTTTTGTATGACAAAGGTTTTTCTGTTTCCATCTCCCAAGGAGTGTTAATGATATAATTTAAGTCATTTACTGTCTTTTCAACTGTATAAGGACCATGATACTTAGCCTCAGAGGATTTTGAGGTATGGGCAAAGATCCAGAACTCTACCACCAGATTGAAAACTCCTTTCCTTTATAGTTCTTAATTTCATTTTTGTCTGAATAGAATAAAGATCAGATTTTGCTGCTTCACAAGCTTTTGACAACTGATATTTGTCATCAGAGACATTGTCAAGAAGATTAATCTTGGAATCATAATTTGAAAGAAGTTTCTCTTTTAATGACTTCAGTGGTCCATGGACAATATGTCCAAAAGCTAGTTCCAAATGGCTAAAAACCCAATGATTCTTGAACTGATTCCCTAACAGCAAATGAGCAAATGATCACCCTCATCCAAATTATTTCCTGTTTCAAAGCAGTATGACTGAATCATGTTCTTCAAAGTTTGATGAAATCTTTCCCAAGCCCCTTGACTTTCAAGGTGATGGGCAGAAGATTTAAACTGTTGGATGCCTAATTCATGCATAACTTGTAAAATTCCGGACATAAAATTTGACACTTTATCATACTGACAGGTTTGGGAAGGCCATCAAGTGTAAAACTGAAGGCTTTTACTATGGTTTAGTTTTATTATTTCTCAAAGTAATAGCCTCAGGAAATCTTGTGGATGCACATATTATGGTCAGCAAGTTTGGGTTGCCTGACTCGGTCTTAGGGATTGACACAGTCGACCATTATTCATCAGATGCAGGAATAGGCAGCATACGAGCCTTAAGTATCTTGTAATTGGGTTTTTCCTACTATTTGACTAGTGTGACAAGATCTACAGTATTTAGAAACATCACTTTTAATTTTCAGGCCTTAAAAATGATTCTTGATTTTGTTAATAATCTTGTTGACTCCTGATGACCAGCCAAGGAAGTTACATGGGCTAGACTAAGACTTTCCTGTCCATATGACTTCAGGTCATCAATTTGATTGCTCGCTGACCGCTGATCATCAGTGGGCACCTCAGGTGGTCTCCTATTTCTCATAAGGACCCCTTTTTTCACAAAATAACAAAAACTGGGACTTGTGTTGCTTCAGGTTCACTAATATCCATCTGAAACAAACGAGATCTCAGGATCTTGTTCCTGTTCGACAACAAGTGATAGTCCTTTGTCACCCTGATTAATATTTAGAGAATGAGTAAAAGGAGGATTACTATGATCAATATCAGGAGCAAAAGAGACCTCATCAATATGTTGGCTAAAGGAATAATTGCTGCTCAACAACATTCTTAGAGCTCTGTTTGCCATAGCACTATTAACTGCACAAGAAAGATACAAATCAGGGATTTTATTGTCAATATACTAAGTGGTTAGAGCATCTGCCTCAGACATGGGAGGTCATAGGTTTGAACCTTGGCTGAGTCATATCAAAGACTTATAAAAAATTGTACTAGCAGCTGTCTTGCTTGGCTCTCAGCATTTAAAGGTTAGTGTTAGGACTGATTGGCTCGGTGTCAGGATATTGTGACTGCGTGGGACATGATGCTACCTGTCTGCAGCATGATGCCCCATTGCTAGACATCACTATAAACTGTCACACTGCAGACATCATAATGATATGACTAAAAAACTGTTAAAGCTATGTTAAAAATCCAAATCACACACACACACACACACACACACTTATTCTGAACAGGATCAACTTTGTGATACAAACAAGGCTTGTCAGTTACAAGTGTATTACACACCCATATCTCCAGCTAGGTCTTTGCCTAATAATGAATGAAAACCCTCAATAGGTAAAGAATTCACTCCCCAACAGTCATGGGTCCTGAGACTAAGACTGATACCAGATTGATACAGTGGCAAGGAACATTAAAAAAGCTGCTCTCTGCTCCCTGAATACAAACACTTTTGCTAGAAGATGACTTCTCAGACAAAGGCAAAGTACCTGATAATAAAAGACTCTGAGAAGCTTTTGTGTCCCTAATATTTTAATATGGATAGGCTAGGCTTGGCAGAATGAAGTGATATAGATCCTTTCAGCATGAATGGTTCATAAGTCTCCAAAATGGAATCAGACTGGGGTTTTTTTTGACCCAACAAATTTATTGATTTCAGTACCAAACTATGACTTGATAAAAGCATTTGGAATAGCTCTGTCTTTATTCTGTTGCCTATTTTTTGACCTGTAGCAATCAGAAATTACGTGCCCACCCTTCTTACAATAGGTGCATATTTGATATTGGGCACTCCCACTGCCACTAGACTAACATATTGATCTCCCCTTTTTTTTCTCTTTTGTGATATGATGATTAACATCTTGCTGGTCAGTCTCAGTGCCACTACAGGCTGAATTACTGGTTATTTGAAATAGCATCAAATTTCACTAGTTATTTGAAATAGCATCAAATTTCACTGGTTATTTGAAATAGCATCAAATTTCACTGGTTATTTGAAATAGCATCAAGTTTCACTGGTTATTTGAAATAGCATCAAATTTCACTTACAAGAGTTATTCACATTGGGTTATTAAGATAGAGTTGTTGATTGTGTACATGAATAAGCAGTGTACAATAGATTTTTCACTGGAGATAGCTGATTTTCTTCATTTTAAATTCCCCCAGAAATTATTCATATTGTATGAACCCTTAGACTTAATGTCCAGTTTATGTAGAATATTTCCATTTCTTACTCTTTTTTCACATTTAAAACAATATGATGTAAATTCCCATGCAAGGTTAAAATATTTTTTTTACAATTTAAAGTTTAAATATAAAAATTAACTGAAAATAATTCTTATTGTGGCCACTTTTGAAGTATATAGAAAAAGAGAACTTGAAGTTAATTATCTGAAGTGAATGTATTACCTGGTGTATACTGATAGATAAATGATAGCACAATTCAGCCTAACTGTATTTAGTAGAGTCAGACTAATCTATGCCCCCATTTGGGTTAACTTGTGCATGCAGGGCAAGAAGCAGCTGATACCTATGGACCATTGTAATTATCTAATTATCTGTTGACTGCCAGCTGTCATCCACAAGCTGGAATATAGATCTGATGTTCTTGGGATGTATTTTATGTAGTTTGTATACTGTTGATTAAAAAGTAGATTATATGCAAGACAAACAAACAAAACATTGAAATTTACAAGCTTATTAAGGCTGAGGCCTCATACCCAATGCCATAATTTCATTTACATGGTGAGCTGCGATGAAAGTTGTTGTGTCATCTACTGCAGCGGAATTAAGGTCATGGGCTAATAAGTACTTAATTGCAGCTATGTCCAGAGTTATTATTAAGAAGTTTTGATTTCCATGCCATGTCATTCTCTTAGTCATCCATGAATTGTGTAATGATACAGTTTGCCAGTTACTGTGAATTTATAAGCACACATACTCCTGCATTGCAAGTTCTTCTACCACTTCACTATTATGCAGCTGAAACATTTCAGGATGTTAAATCCAAGTTAATTCATGTGTTTTGGACCCCCTGGCAACAATCAGGTTAGAAAATAATGAATGAAATTGCTTAGTTTTATGCTCTTTTTATATCCTTTATGCTCATTGTTTTTAAAATAGGTTGAAAGGTACAAACAGATTGGAAGGTATAGATGATAACCATTGTCACCATAATTGTTCTTGAAGCCATCAACAAATCTACATGTCTTTAATTAATTTAAGCTGTTTCATAATGAGCAATGTAGAAATATGAAGTTAAAGAATATACCTATTTTAGACCATCAAAAAATAATTTAGGCTTGAAGTGAATAACATGTATGAAAAGAAATGTATATTGTTGATAAGCCCATACCCAAACTTAGAACATTTGTAATTTACACAGTTAGGCATATACACTTGTCATTTAGTTGCAGTAAATAACATTTAGTTGGTTCTCACTGAATCCTGCTAGAGGAGGCAATGATTTTTGTTGACAGAAGGGATTCTGGTTTCTTTCAAGACAGGTACAACTGTAGTAGATCATTAAAAGATCAATATTTGGAATTAAAAAGTTGACATTGGGATATCTCATATGTTTCAGTTTTTGTAAGGTTCTAGAGGTTTCAGAGGCACCCCAGGGCCAATTAATGCCAATAATTGTTTGGCATAGCAATAGTCGAACTATTATTTGTACAACCTGTATGTACAGGACATGAAAGATGCCACAAATTTTCTTCTTTGTCCGGGCAGAGTAATTTTTATTGAGATGAAGTATACAAGGAGACTTACAGATACATTTTAGACATTTGTTTTCTTCATTAAACAGGTGTCCTTCATATGGAGGTAGCCACTAAAGCATGATGCACTATATACTTAGCAGAAAAGAAGAGAATATATAATAATTTTAAATGGGAGTTCAGGCTTTTCAAGCTGAAGATAATAATTTATGAAAAGTGGAGGGGATTTGGGATTGCTGAGATATTTTAATGCCTCGTAGAATGCATACTAATAATCTGGTGATGCAATGCAGCCATTGGTACCAGTAATATCAGCAGTTTGGTTGATGCACACACATACACATTGACATGCTTATATGGAAGGTAGTAAATTCAGTGTTTTATTTTCATATTATTTCGTTGATGTATCTTTTCACCATTTAATTCATTACATAAATACTGTTCTGTATGTTTTAAATTAATGTTTATCACTGTTTGGTCAGGAATAGTAAAAGGGTCAGGGTGGGCTTTCTAGGTGAATTTTGCCTTTTGCTGTATTAATGTCTTATCAGTGGTCTGACAGATAGCAACCTGTTTATTTGACCACTTGTGTTGGTTTGAACACTTACGAAGGTAATATTTCATAAAATATCACCCAAACACAGACTTGGGGTTTTGTCATTTCTCAGTAGCCCAGCAATGAGTGGTTGAGATGGATGAGTTTTAGAATTTGTTCTAATTAAAGCAAAGCACACACATATACTCATGAAAAGTCACACATTATCTTCATAGAATGCCTTTGAATAAGGTAATCCCTTTATCACGAAATTATTGTTTTGAAAAGAAAGATAGTAAATAAACTAAACACTGCCCGGTTCCTTTTCTGTCCTCCTGTTGGTTTTCGAACAATAGTAAGTAACACACTATTAAAAAAAGTTTAAAGTATATTTATTTTACTTTGAACAAAAAGTTTTAAACAGTTTATTCAGCACTTTCACACTAAGGTTGTCCTTGAGGCAAAGAAAAACTGTCGACCATGGATATCTGACTTCATACCCTTGAACCACTCTGACTTGTATTTGCTGGAACTACGGGCTTGAAAATAGAAAGGCAGAGATGCAAATCAGATTTGACTATTGATTCAAATTCTGTCAATATCTAATAACATAAGATTCTACCAGAATGGAGAGAGCTATGGTACCCACGTTGGTAGTGCATCAGACTCATAATCAGAGGGTCTTGGGTTTGATGCACACACGGGTCAGTCCAGGTTGGCTGTCTCAGATTGTCTTTGGGAAAGGCACTAACAGATCCCATTTCCTTGGCATGATACAGTCAATTAGGTGTTAAAAGTGGTTTTGCAAATAAACAAAAATAACAAAAATCTTTAAATATGAAATGAAGATTAAAAGAATGAAATGAAATATAATTAACTTCTTACAGCACATTGGTACCATAAGTTCCACTACTAAGTGTTTCATTCTTCAAGTAGATTAAGTAGAATTTTTTGGAGTGAAAAGTTGTGTGGTCTATTTTAAAATTGTTTTCCAATACACATATTGATTAGTGAGTATTGAAATAAATGTAAAGGCTATTTGTGTCAGTCACTTTTGTGCAATTATCTTAGCATATTAATGGGACCAAGGACTTTTACCACACAACTGAGCACCTTTTGTTAAGCATTTACCATTACCTATAATTGGTACTTAAGGAATGCACAAAGAAAATGTGTATATGGAACATGATGAAATACAGCATTCTTCCCACATTCTTCCTCCTCCACATTTGCTGGCCACCATGTATAGCCAATCATGTGCTGAAAAATGTTGTTAAATCCACAAAACCAAACCAAACCAAACTTTTAAGAGGTACATAAAATAAAAGATATAGATCAATAAAATAAAAACAACACATAATATATCAGCAGATAATGGGTCTGTGATGTTTGTTCTGTTAATGATTCCATGCATACAGCATAGACCCTGGTCTTCTAGTGCATTATTCAAATCAGATCTAGACCCTAATATTCCAGTGCCATATTTAATCAGATCTAGACCTTGATCTTCCAGTGCCATATTTAATCAGATCTAGACCTTGATCTTCCAATGCCATATTTAATCAGATCTAGACCCTAATCTTCCAGTGCCGTATTTAATCAGATCTAGACCTTGATCTTCCAGTGCCATATTTAATCAGATCTAGACCTTGATCTTCCAGTGCCATATTTAATCAGATCTAGACCTTGATCTTCCAGTGCCATATTTAATCAGATCTAGACCTTGATCTTCCAATGCCATATTTAATCAGATCTAGACCCTAATCTTCCAGTGCCATATTTAATCAGATCTAGACCCTAATCTTCCAGTGCCATATTTAACCAGATCTAGACCCTAATCTTCCAGTGCCATATTTAATCAGATCTAGACCTTGATCTTCCAGTGCCATGTTTAATCAGATCTAGACCTTGATCTTCCAGTGCCATATTTAATCAGATCTAGACCCTAATCTTCCAGTGCCATATTTAATCAGATCTAGACCCTAATCTTCCAGTGCCATATTTAATCAGATCTAGACCTTGATCTTCCAGTGCCATATTTAATCAGATCTAGACCTTAATCTTCCAGTGCCATATTTAATCAGATCTAGACCCTAATCTTCCAGTGCCATATTTAATCAGATCTAGACCTTGATTTTCCAGTGCCATATTTAATCAGATCTAGACCTTGACGATTCCAGTGCCATATTTAATCAGATCTAGACCTTGATCTTCCAGTGCCATATTTAATCAGATCTAGACCCTAATCTTCCAGTGCCATATTTAATCAGATCTAGACCTTGATCTTCCAGTGCCATATTTAATCAGATCTAGACCTTGATCTTCCAGTGCCATATTTAATCAGATCAAGACCCTAATCTTCCAGTGCCATATTTAATCAGATCTAGACCTTGATCTTCCAGTGCAATATTCAGTCAGATCTAGACCTTGATCTGCCAGTCCCGTATTCAATCAGATCTAGACCTTGATCTGCCAGTGCCCTATTCAATCAGATCTAGACCTTCATCTGCCAGTGCCATATTCAATTAGATATAGACCTTGATGATGCCAGTGCTGTATTCAGTCAGATCTAGACCTTTACCTGCCAGTGCCTTATTCAGTCAGATCTAGACCTTTATCTGCCAGTGCCGTATTCAATCAGATCTAGACCTTGATGATGCCAATGCCATATTCAATCAGATCTAGACCTTTATATGCCAGTCCCATATTCAATCAGATCTAGACCTTGATCTTCCAGTGCCCTATTTAATCAGATCTAGACCTTTATCTGCCAGTGCCCTATTCAGTCAGGTCTAGACCTTTATCTGCCATTGATGTATTCAATCAGATCTAGACCTTGATCTGCCAGTGCCATATTCAGCAGAGATTTATGCTTTTATCGGCCTGTACATTGCTTAACACAGACCTTGATCTTCCAGTACATAATATATATATATATATATATATATATATATATATATATATATATATACACACACACACACACACACACACACACACACACACACACACACACACACACACATAGTTAGATAGACCCTTATCTTCCAGATCTAAATCCAGATCAGATGTTGATCTAATCATTCAGTGCATATGCCCATATCTTCCAGGGGATTAGCCTTTGATCAGATCTATACACTGATCTTTCATTGCATTATTCAAAACAGGACAATACTCTGATCTACCCGTGCATTACTAAAATCAGTTCTAGAGCATGATCTTCCAGTAGATTACTTAACATAGATCTAGACCCTGATATTCGAGTGCATTACTTGCACAGATTTAGACCCTGATCTGCTGGTGCATTGCCAAAAACAAATTTAGACCCTAATTTTTCAGTGCATTATTCAAACACATATTGAGACCCTGATTTCTCATTGCATTACTCAGAATGGGTCTAGACCAGGTGTGAGAAGATACAGCCTGCAAGCCGGATCAGGCCCATGACCTGGTTTTATTAGTTAAATTACAAATTATTTAACATAGGTCTAGACCCTGATTTTTCAGTGCATTATTTAACACAGATATAGATCCTGATATTCCACTGCATTAATCAACACAGGTCTAGATCCTGATATTACATTGCATTATTTAACACAGATCTTGACCCTGAGTTTCAGCATATAATTCAAGACAGATCTAGATCCTGATATTCTGTTGCATTATTCAACACAGATCTAGACCCTGATTTTTCAGTGCACATAGATATAGGCCCTAATGTTTCAGTGCATTATTCAATACAGATCTAGGTTCTGATTTTTCAGTGCACTATTCAGCACAGATCTAATTCCTTACTGTTATTACATTTAGGTGTATATTATACAAACTGTTAATAATAGGACACCATGAAAAGCAACAAGTAAGCAAAGTCCTCCAAATTGAACACATCTGACTATTAGGTTCGGAACTGAGTGTAAAACCTAATCCCTTGCTTGCTATAAACCAGCACTTTATGAGTTCATGAAATTAGATATTTTTGTAGTACAGTAAAACCTGTCTTGAGAGACAACCTGTTTTGAGAGACCAGAATCTTCATGCAGATTTATTGATTATATGGTGTTAGAACCTGTTATGAGAAACCACCTGTCTTGAAAGACCATTTTTTTGGGCAGCAGGGGTGGTCTTTCAAGACACTGGTTCTACTGTGATATAAAAATAAAAATAGGTTTATAATTCACTGAATAGGGAGTGGTACAAATTGAAAACTTGATCCTCATTTTTACAATTGAATTGATATGACTATTGGTCATAGTGTCTGAATTGGTGATTATATGGAATTTTTAAGCCGTTCAGTACATACATGCACCCACAAGCTCAAAACTTTTGCCGTACACATGCATTTAGTGACTGACCTTGGAATTTATTGACAAAAGGCCATCATTGTCACAGAATTTACAATTATGAATTTGAGAGCAAAAATACGGTAATTTTTATAACATGCTCTTTAAAAGATACGGATTGCAGATTTTAAAGGATATATCAAAATTCTTTTGGATGTTCATGGCCAGACATGTAAACTGATACTGACACTTACTATGGCTATGGAACAATGCACACTTTTGATCAAACTAGAATGCTTTTGTCACATACTGCGGTATTTCGTTATTTTGTGTACAGATTTTAATAATATGTCAATACTTTTGTGATTTGTAAAAAAGTACAGCATAATCCAATAGATGGTATTTATAACTTTTGACCACATATATATCAGAGAATACAGGAGCTGTTGTTGATCAAGGAGTATCCTGATATGAGGTGACAAGCTTTTACTTACCTGCTCATTCATATTCCTCATTTTTAATCTGTAAGGAAAAGGTTATGGTCAGGTAATGAGCCAGTTACCCGCAATCTGCAATGATGTTTTGATATAAACAGGTCTTGCAACAATTTCACTTCACGTTTTTGACTTGCTTTATTTTGGATAATGGCAATGATGGACAGCCGTCCAAGCCGAATACCTGTCATTAAGGTAAGAAATATATATGCAATAATTTTTTTTCTTTTTAAATTTATTCATTTTGTTTTTATCATTCTGCTCTGCTCAAGTCCATATTTTGAATTTGGTCCTCCATGATATCACTCTGCAAGAAATGTAACTTGACTAATTGCATTGAGTGAAACTATTAGTCACAGAATTTGCTATTGCAATTGTAAATAGTTTTAATAGTTGTTAATTATAATTATTTGACTTTGTTGTAGGCTAATAGATATTCTGACACAGGCATTTACCCTAAGTGTAGTTAACATATCTTTGAACAATTGACTGCATAATATTTAAGGAAATACATTTTTGCAAATACTTTTAATCCACCTACAGTAATACTTTCCACTAAAGTAAGGAATACAAAATGCTGGTTAAATATTAATTTGTGTCAGCTAATTTTCACAGTAATTCTGTTAACTTTTATAAATAAAAACATCAGTTTTTCACATTGTGTACATGTGTCTAAAAAAGGGACCTCAGAGTTTCATCTTATCCAAACATAAAAGAGATACTCTGGGTTGATATTCATCTATAAACTAAAGTAGTCCATTTTTACTACATCATGTGAAGCAGTACGGGATTAAGTTTCTGGTTAGGTGCAGACTCAGGTGATTGCTGCAATAGAAAATGTGAATACTCACACATTGCCTCAAAAAGTTGTACTGGTATGGAAAACTGAAAATAATGACCCGTGACTTTGACTTGAAGGTACATCCCACAATGTGATACAGAAGATATTTTCCAATTATAATGTTTAAGTATACCAAGTTCAGCTCTGAAGCTGAAAGGGCCCTCAAGTTATAGAATAGAATGCAGTGTGTTGGAAAATTGAACATATTGACCAGAATGGAAAATGTTAAAAACTTCAGATATTAAGCAGTGACCTTGACATTTAAGAGATACTACTAAGTGTGATAAACAGCACACCTCCTAATGATATACCAAGTTTGATCCCTGAGTCTCAAACAGCAGTAACATTGAGCAAGAATGTATAGTGTGAGGGAAAACTTTATTGACCTGTTACCTTGACTTTGAAGATGGGACCACTCCATGTTGTTCCTGACACATCTTCTAATGATGATACACAAGTATACCAAGTTTCATCCCATATTCTCAAATGGCTTGAAGAGAGGAACACTTAAATATAGAGCCATGACCTTGAGCTTAAAGTGAGAACTCCCAATATCATAGATGACACACCTTCTAATAATGATGTACAAAGTTCCATTCCTTTGTCCCAGATAGCATTAAAGTTAAAGTGTACAATGGAAAGTGTGATGGAAAACTGAAAATATTTAGCTGTAACCTTGACCATGAAAAAGACATCCCCTGACATGGTAGGCCACACAGCTTCTAAGGATGATATACAAGTATACCAAGTTTCATTCCTTAATCTTAAACAGCTTTATAGTTGTAGAGCAGAAAGGATGGGTGATAACAGCTTTATGGAAGGAAGGAAGGTGTCCAGGGTCCTCCATCTTTAGTGCAAAGGCAGTCAACAAAAAGAGAAATTCTATATTCATCCATCATTCTAGACTTGCAGTTTTGGATGAAGCTGTAATTGCAAATGTTTTGAATATTTTGATCACTTCTACAGTTTCAAACTGACATATCTTGGTATAAACAGCAAGTTGCACATCTCATTGGCCATACAATCTTCTGGTGGTTGAGTATTGAATAAGTGACCTTAATTTAGAAATGCCTAAGTTCATTAAATTTTGCTGATTTTGTTTTGTGCAGACCTGGATAATGCTTAGTCTGTTGATTGTCTGGAGCATGTAGGTGATTGCTGTGGGTCACACAGAGTAATAGATAAGAATTTCTCAAAACAGTATTTTACTTGCAATTTGGGTACTAAATGTGTTTCTTGAAATTTGATGTTATATTCTGTGAATGCTGCAAAACACAGAACTTGTGCTATGAGACTCTAGATCATAATCATGTCTTTTGGAATGTGTCAAATAGTTTAATGATAGTGACTGAGACTAGTCCATGGTATGTTGGCTAGTATTGCTGGATTTGCATTAGTGTTCTCACAGTGATCAAGTACAATCATTTCAGCCCTGCATGAAACCTCTGGAATTTGAGCCTGTAACACAGTTTATATTAACTGAATACAGTGTGGACTGTTCTTATGGCTTTAGCAAATCCCAAAAACTTTGGACAAAATGCTTAAAATCAAAATGTTTGAGCAATTTCAACACATTTAAAAATGTGTCAATGCATCTTTACTCAGATTGTCTGCATACAGTAGGCAGATATACTGCTTACATTATAAGAGCTCTGAACATGGGTCTGATTTTCAAGTGCTTACAATTACTCTGTAGGTGGACTAATTTAATTGAGACTTTTATCTTGAAGTTATTTATTCCCAAACCATTCAAGTTTCACTAGCATGTTGCAAAGGTATATGCAGTGTACCTTGGTTTTAATTTGCAGGTCAGCCCAGTCCATAAACATGTTAACACACATTTTCATACAAATCCATCTCTGATTCTTTTCTTTTGTAAAATTTTTAGCCTCACTAAAAATTCATGTAATTTTTCAAATAATGTTCTTTTTTAAATGGATTTTTACTAAAATATGACAAATATATATCAGGTATTACAATTTTATATTCACATGTGTTGTGATGCAGTTTTACACAGATTGTAGGTCAGCTTGTTTACCTTGCCTTATGCTATTTGATAGCTTAATGTTGTGTCTTTTTTCTTCTTTGTACTAAACAAATAAACTCTTTTAAATTCCTGGATCAAGTTACTCACAAGTCTTTTTGTCAAAGTTATATATAGAATTAAGCCTTCATGTGTATCAAGACATTCCTATCTGTGACCTTTTACAAGATATTCCTCTATACATGTATTTTCAGAGTGAGCTTGTTGTAAATTAATTTGATAACGATAGTGCTATAGGCTCAATAAACCTGTTTGTTGTTTATGTAGAAAATATTCTTTACTGACCTGGAAAATATTCTTAATTGTCCTTATCCATTTACCACTGATGAATGATCACTAGGAGACAAGTAGATTTTTTCAGCCCTATGCTGTGTCTGCTTTTATGGATAATCTGTTTTGGGGTGATACTTTATTTAGAGTAATATTTCATGTGATAATTTGGTACCCAAATTAAATGCAGTTTGTTCCAAGATAAACTTTATTATGGCAAATAAGGCCAAGTAAATATGAAAATTATTATTTTTAACTAAAAATAAAGTATTCTAAGTATTAGATTGTCTTTTTTTAAAAAAATGATTATTTGCATGACATATGCATCTGTTTACTCTATTGATTTATCAATTTTTATAAATTCTAAATTTAGAATTATAAGTATTGAACATTATAGGTTCAGTATATGGTAATCCAAGTATTTGAGGTCAAGTAAGCAGGTTAGCACCTATAGTTGTGAAACAACAAAGAACAATAGGTAAATCTGCAGGAATCTAGATAATAATAATAATAATAATGCGAGATTAGTGCACATTTTCTATAAACTATGCGTGTAATAATAAATAATTCATACCTATTAATGTATATTCAAGCTAATAGTAGTACAGAGGTTAAATATCTTGAGACACACACCACACTACATATGTACAATTTTAGTCTCTCATCATTGCAAACTAACAATACTGTATACACCACTCCCTCGATAACTCGCGAACCCGCTTATAATGCGGGGTCAGGCGTGAATCCCATTTTTTAAACCAGAAAATACCCCAAAAGTTGATCCCTATTTATTGAACTTGAAGAAAATGGCGATCAAAATTAGTAACGGAAACTTGGATATATCGCTCATTTTATCGTCGAAAACGGTAGATAGGACCTGAAATTTTAATCAACATTATGAAGTATCAAATTTAAAAATATGTCATGCAATTTTTTACATTTTCTTTCCAAATGGTAGTACACCGCAATTAACGATATGTAAGGAAATTTCGATCAATGAAAATGTCACTTACGTCGAGTGGAGGCAGTACTTTAATAAATAAATACAAATTACATGTAAATAATTTTTTTATCAATTGAAATTTATGTTTTATTTCTATCTTTTAATTCCTTTTAAGTGTAATCATCATAAATGCAATGTGTCCTCTTGTAATTAAACATAAAATGTGTCAATCTATCATAACAGCTATGTCCGCAAGTGTTTCTCTAAGAACCTAATTAGGTGCCGACTGTGTTTTGATAACTGACTTGCAGAAGTATTTGTTGTTTTGTTGCACTGAATTAAAAGCTGGCCTCCATTGTATTATCACATTAATTATGTCTTTTGAATCAAGTAAAGGAGCTGGAATAAAAGAAAAGTTAAAAGTCAAGAAAATCCTACATACTTAAAATCTAGCGGCCCCGGTCGTATGTCGGGTGAACTCACTTCATTTGATCAATCACTGTCATTAATGTTATCGTGTATGTAACATAAACTACCTTAAATTAACAGACTCATTGGTAACTGTGATCAAAGATAACCAAGTGAAATGAATACTTCGTAAAATAAAGAACTTGGTTTCACAGATACGGACCCTTGTGGGCAAGCGAGTTTCAGAGAATTCTTGAACTGACACTTAGAGATATCCTCAGGGATGATGATAAGTTTCATTATTACTTCCAATGAAATCATGACATCAATACTGTACTAACTGAACAATGCAAAAATTGAGATTTGACGTAGACGATTGTCTTACAAAATAAATTTCTTGTTTTTTTGGAGAAAAGGATTCTTGTTTGGTGGTATATCGACAGTTAGTCTAGTTCACCGCTCTTTTGACTCCCGATTTGGCAGGAAATAATTAAATACCAGTCCGGGAACCAGACTCATCAAGAAAACAAAAAGCAGTGACGTAATACACAGATGTTTTCACGTACACGTGATAGTTTTTGAAACCAGTGGAATCTTTCACATGTTGGACATTTTAAAAATAAATGTTATTTAAACAGAATAACAAACAACTTTATTAGAAAAAGTGCATTATTAAAAATTATTATCGATGTGATTTTAAAATGAGCATTCAGTCATTAAACGGCCCAGTTCCCTACCCCCCCACTCCGCTGTTTTCTCGATATCAAAGCCAATTTTTTCAACTTTAGGAGGTCCCTCAGTAACTCGCACCCTCGCTTATAGTGCGGTCTGTGTTTGTGGACCCCGTTGTGCGCGAATTATTGAGGGAGAGGTGTACTTGGATGTTCAGTGATGGGCCATATGCAGACATGAAGTGATCTTGCATATGATTGTCTGAACTTGGTACCTTTCTGGAAGCTTTTATATTCTTGATCTGAATTGGTCAGTATGGAATATCAACATATATCATCAAGCTCTTGAGTGAGTTTTATTAGGTGGGATTATACACATTAATGAGATGATCTAGCATCTGGTTAGTTATGCTTGTTACCACCACCACCCCCGAGACCATGTTTTTGATCACTTTTGATAAACCTCTGAAACTATGCTTTTATGATCAAGATCTCTCATGAGTTTGATAATGAATAAGATCAAAACATTTTAATAGCATTAATACATAACACATTGCTGTTGCATAGCTTACTCTTTTTTCATGGCCAAAAAAGCTTGTCCATTTGATGTGAATACATCCTCCCACAGAGTGGAGAATTGTCACTAGGATATGGTCCACTTGTGTGGATTGTCACTAGGATGTGGACAACATGCTCATGTACAGAACAGTCGTCATTTTCAAGGATGTCAAATTTATGACCAGAGAAAAATTTCTTGTTGCTAATGTTGCAGCACATTGTAGTTTTCTTCAATAAATTTTATTTCTCAGTGTTAAATTTATTCTCTCTATATTCATTTGACATACAGGTAGCTCTTTAAGGGACCTCATAGGTTAGCGCACTGTGAATGTATCCCACCCCTTGGGGTTTAGGGTTGATTTATATTCAATATTAATTACAACTGGTTACAGGTATATTTGTTGTGTCAGTGACCATATCCTAACATAGCAGGAATTAAACAGTATATTCGTTTTTTTAAGTAAATTGTCTACACACAAAAACTTAACAGTTAAAGAATATAAACTTTGCTGTTACATTGCTTACTCTTTTTTTGTGCCAAAAAACTTCACCTATTTGATGCAAATACATCCTCCCACAGAGTGGAGAAGTGTCAATAAGACATGGTCCACTCTTGAACTTTGCATACCCATGCACAGAACAGTCATCTTTGTCAAGGATATGATGTTAATGGACATGTTTTGGAATTGTGACAAGAAAAATTTGTTTTTGCTAGTGCTACACTGTGTTGCAGTCTTCCTTCAGCAAATATTACATCTAGTGTTACATTTATCCTCCATATTCAATTTCTCTAGGATTCGGCGAATGTGGATATGTGAGAAAGCTTGCCAGTAGCTTCTCGTGGGTCGGTGGTTCTTTCCAGGGATTTCCCGGTTTCTTCCTCCACCATTAATACTGGCCGCCATGTATAGCCTATAGTGTGCTGAAAAATGGCGTTGAACCCCACAACAACAACAACAACAACATATTCAGTTTCTGCCCCATTCCTTTTAGAAAATTGTTCTTTAGTGGACCTCTTATGTAACAATACTGTATCCCACTCAGATATTCATTATCAGTTACAACTGGTTATGGGTAAATCTTTTGTGTTAAGGAATTAATGCAGCAGAGGCCCTACCCTGACCTAGCAAGAATGGTATATTCCTTTATCTCAATTAATTGTCTTAACACCAGAATTTGTGATTTTTAATAGCAGCAATATCTTACCCATTGCTACTGCGCAGCATTTGATTTTTCATACTGAAAACCTCATCAATTCAATATGAATAAATCCTTCCCCAGAGTTGAGAATTATCAATAACACACAGTCAATTCATGTGCCTTACATACCCATGTGCAAACAGCTTTTCAAGGATATCATACTAATGGAAGTGTGTTGAATCTGTTACTGGAGAAAAGTTTCTAATGTTGCTAGTGCTTCACTGCACTGCAGTCTTCCCACAACAAACATTTTGATGTTATATGCATCCTTTGCATATTTTGTTTACATGCCAGTTAGCCCCATTTCCTTCAGGATTGGGTTCTTTAAGCGACCTCTAAGGTTACCATGCTGTACACCACCCCTTAGGGGTTAGGGTACACTTTTATTCATTATCAGTTACACTGGTTACGGGTAAGTCTTTTGTGTTATGGAAATAAAACAGCAGAGGCCCTTCACAAAAATACAGGAATTACATGCTTTTTGTTCTTTATTAATTATCTAATTGCCAAACTCTGTGGTTTTACTGTTGAAATTGATAATTGTTCTTGTAACTCTCATCACAGTGTTATTGTATTGTGTGTTTGCAAGTGCCCCTTAATATAGATTTTACAATTAAATGTCTTACTTCAGAGTAAGTAAAGACAGGTAAGTTTTAGATCACTGTTTACTTTGTGCACAAGTGGGTTCATGCACTGGGGCATATTTAAACACACTATATTTAACAGCAGGTGAGTTTATGTGTGACATAACATATTGTCATTATTCATTGTTTGGCCACAGAAAGGGCCTTTGTGACACTTACCAATTCTGGACATACTTATAGAAGATGGAGGAACATCAATCCCTCTCATATTTTGATTTCAGGTTTCTTTCTTGCAGAGCCCCAAGGGACTCGCTGCAAGATGACTAGTTCTTCAGGTCTGAAGAACACTTCCAGATCACAGGAGCTTATATTAAAACCAGGTAACAGAAAGGCAAGGTCCCTCCTGTAGGAGGGGCTGAACATTTGAGTAGTTGACCACCCCTCCTTCCAAAAGGGAGAAGTCAGCACTTGTGCTCACACTAGTATGTTGCTACCTTCTGCAGAGAAGGAGGTGCACCGCTTGTCTCATTCTTTGGGTGGCATGTCACACATGCTTGTGAGGGTGTGTGTATGTGTGTGTGTGTGTGGTTTGGATTTTTAATGTGACTTTAACAATTTTTCAGTCATATTGCTATGATGTCTGCAGTGTGGCAGTTTATAATGATGTCTAGCACTGGGGCATCATGCTACAGACATGTAGCATGATGTCCCACCAGTCACATTATCCTGACACCAGGCCAACCAGTCCTAACACTAACCTCTTAATGCTGAGTGCCAAGCAAGGCAGCTGTTAGTACCATTTTTATAAGTCTTTGGGATGACTCGGCCGGGGTTTGAACCTGTGACATCCCACATCTGAGGCAGACACTCTTGTGAGGGAGGAACTTCTCCATACTCAAAACTTACAGGGTAACATGTTGAAATGATGAATGGGAGGAGCTGCACTGCACCCTGATGAGTGAAGAAGACAAGCTAGGCTCTGACATATCTATGTCATCTGACCAGTGACTAATCCAGTCACTGGTCAGTTTGTTAAAGTGACAGGTAAATATATGGTAAATATATGTAACCTACTGGACACCAGTAGGTTTGTCCTAGTGACTGGTCAGATCATACCAGTTATTGGCCACTGGTCATTTAGTACCACTTCCATAATTTCACCAAGTCATTACTCAGAGGTCTCATGGTATGGAGATAAGGATAGAACTGAGTTCCTCAAGCATCACATCCTGTACAGGATTGGGAGTCTGCCCATACTTGAGCAAGGAGATGAGATCAGTATCCCCCTTTTCTGTTATCTAAGTGGACCCTTCTGCAATGCAGAAACAAATGAAAGAGGACTCAGGCTCTTCGAATTTGCTGCCTACAACAATCTTGTGCTAGCTAACATATTCGGCCCTCACAAAGCATCTAGAAGATGGACCTGGCACAGTAATGGATGGACAACATCACAACCAGATTGATTACATCTTGGTGAAAAAACGATTCTGCACAGGACTGGATATCGCCAGAACACAAAGTTTTCCAGGAGCAGATATTGGAAGTGACCATGATTTATTAATGATTTATTAATGACAATGTTTTGCCACCACCTGAAAATGATCAAAAAGCCTAACCAACCAAGAATCAGATTTGACCTTGAAAAATTGAAAGATCCAAAAGTCGCAGAAGCCTTCCAAGCAATGATAGGTGGTAAATTTTCACCTTTGATAACCCTGGACCACCAAGACACTGACCTAGAGTCCTTAACAACCACATTCAACACAGCTGTGTCTAGCACAGCTTGCAAGATCATGGGCAAGTATCATCGAACAAAGAAACATTGGATCACAACAGATGTCCTTGAACTATGCAACAAAAGAAGAGAACTGAAAAAGGGAAAAAGAGATCATGAAGGAGCTAGAAAATACAGAGAGATAAACAACATGATCAGGAAAAGCATGAATAAGGCAAAGGAATCCTGGATAGAAAGACAATGCTGCAAAATCGAAGAAAGTTGGAGTAGAAATGACAGCAAAATGGCATATCAACTGGTGAAAGATCTCACAACCCATAAACAAGGGAAAACTACCACCATCCAAGACAAATAAGGAAAATGCCTCACAGAAGATCAAGAGATCCTCAAGCGATGGACAGAATACTGCTCAGAATTGTACAATCATAACACCCAAGGAGATTCAGCAGTACTAAATTGCCCTCAGGCAGAAGAAATTGATGACAATCCCATTCTTTGTGAAGAAGTTGAAATTGCAGTTAGGTCACTAAAGAAAGGAAAGTCGGTCAGCATTGACAACATACCAGCAGAGCTCATTCAAGCAGGAGGAGAAGAGATAGTCACAGTCCTAACAACAATCTTCAACAAGATATGGCAGACAGGAGAATGGCCCACCACATGGAATCAATCCTTGGTCATCGTGCTTCCCAAGAAAGGAAACCTACAGCTATGCCAAAACTACAGAACCATCAGTTTGATCAGTCACCCAAGCAAAGTCATGCTGAAGATAATTCTCAACAGACAAAGCCTCAAACAGAAAATTATTGCTGAAGAGCAGGCAGGCTTCCGAACAGGAAGGAGCACCACAGAACAAATCTTCAATCTCAGACTCCTTTGCGAGAAATACCTTCAGCATCAGCAGAATCTATACCACGTCATTATAGATTTCAAAAAGGCCTTTGATAGGGTATGGCATGCAGCCTTATGGGCAATTATGAGGAAGTACAACATCAGCTCATACCTGGTGCAGGTTGTTGAGCACCTCTATGACTAAGCCACCAGTGCTGTTCTCATCAATGGCAGCAGAGGAGATTCTTTTTGAACAACAGTTGGAGTCAGACAGAGATGTATACTGTCATCTACACTCTTCCAACATTTTCCTGGAAAGGATCATGGAGGATGCCTTATATGACCACAAGGGCACTGTCAGCATCGGAGGAAGAACACTCACCAGTCTTCGCTTCAGAGATGATATTGATGGTTTAGTAGGAGATGAAAATGAACTGGCTGACTTGGTTGAGCGCCTCGACACAACCTCCACAGCATACGGTATGGAGATTAATGCCGAAAAAACCAAACTGATGACAAACAACACCAATGGCATCAGTGCAGAAATAAAGGTCCGTGGACAGAAGTTAGAAAGAGTCACAAGCTTCAAGTACTTGGGATCAATTATCACAGATGAGAGCTCCAAACCAGAACTACTTTGCAGGATTGCCCAGACAACAGCAATAACAAGGTTGAGACCAATATAGAAAGATGCCAACATTGCTTTTGGTTCCAAAATAAGGCTTGATTGTCATATCCATCTTTCTATATGCTTATGAAACATGGACGCTCACATCAGATCTACAGAGAAGGATTCAAGCCTTTGAAATGAGATGCTACTGCAAGATCTTGGGCATCTCATACATTGACCATGTAACCAATGAAGAAGTCCACAACAGGATCCAACGAGCCATCAGATCCTGTGAAGACCTCTTGACCACTGTGAAAAAGTGCAAACTGAAGTGGTACAATCATGTCTCAAGATCATCTGGACTGGCAAAAAAAATCTGCAAGGCACAGTGTGAGGGTGCAGAAGAAGAGGCAGACAGAAAAAGAGGTGGGAAGATAACATTAAGGAGTGGACAGGCATGGGATTTGGAGATTCCCAAAGGGCAGTAGAGAACAGGGAAAGATAGGGGGAATTGGTTGTAAAGTCAACTGTGGTGTCCCAATGACCTCTTAGGTTAAGGGATTGATGATGATGATGAAGTGAATCGTTACAGGAAGTGGGGCCTTCCACCTCAAGGCAATTGGTCCATTATGCTCCTTTGGGACCCTGGACCCAGAGTAGGGTTGATACTGCAGCCTCTATCACACCATTACCTCCTAATCAGGTGGCATCCACCAGAAAGGCTGGAGGCATTGCATAATTCCGAAAGATAAGCAGTCTCAACTTCATCCTGGAATTTCTAGTACACATAGAGCCCCTGCTCACCATGATGAAATAGAACAGAGTTCTCCCCTGTCACTTCCAGAGAAGGACATGGTGATGCACAGCTGCTCTCCAGGTCAGAGTGTACTAGAGGATGATGCCACATTTATCCTCATAGATTCCAATGAGTTCAGGGTGGTGAAAAACAGCTTGCTTCCTATCAGGCTAACCAGCTTTTCTCAATTGGATAAGGAGGAGATCTGGTCCTTTGATAATTGTCTCTGCTCTGAGCTACCATGTACTTTCCCAAATGTGCCCTGTTAAACATCCCCACTTGGACACCAGCTTGTCTCAAGTGGGCATTTCTGCAGGAGCCTGGACATGTCTTTCCATAAAAAATATTAAAGCTGTTGAACATAAAACATGTTAGTCACCATGGTTTCTCAGGTCAACCTCTTCGCAGCTACTTTATTTAGTTACTGCTGAAGGAGTCCACATTAATTCCAGTTGCTTGCAGCATTTGCGGGAAGCTGTGACTAAGACTACCCAGAATACACTTTCTGCTTCAATAGCTTCATTGGCAGAACTTCCACACATCTGCCATGATGTTGTATTGGACTCATCAGAGGTCTTACTAACCAAATTAGAACAATCCATTGCCATGATCATCCCCATAGCCCTACTGTGGCCTCGATGATCATGGTTCAGCAATCATTTAGACCTGATGATAGATCCACACAGGGGTTTCCTTCTGCAACAGCCCTCACTTTCTCCTCCTTAACACTTGGCTCATCTTGAGCAATCTATCTGCAAGATGAAGTTATCAGGCCAGATTGCCAGTTGCATCATTCAGACCAGTTAGAGATTCTGCCTCTTAGGTCTGTGAAGGCAGGTAGAGAATCTTCTGTTCGCAACATATAATAAAATGGATCTCTCCTTCACATGGTGAATACATTCCATTTTTCTATTTTTGATCGGTATTAACACAACAATCTTCCCTACTAACTGACAAATTCAGCTATGCAATAGTGACAAATTGTATATTACTGCATTTAAGATGTAGTTTGGGGCTTGGGTAAACTAATTTTAAATATGTAATACTTACTTCTTGTTATTGATGAATGCCCTCCTCCCACCAGTCAGTGATGTCCTGGCAGAATCATTGTCCATGAAAAAGGTGACTGTTCTGCACATGGGGGTGCAAGGAGTACAAGTTGACTGTGTCTTATTAACCACTCCACTCTGGGAGAGGATGTACTCATGTCAAGCAGATGAGATTTTTCTGCATGAACAAGAGAGTATGCCATGCAGTAGTGATGAGTAAGTATTATATAATTAAAATTAATTTTACCCTCCCCCAACCCCTAGATAATAATGAGGTGACCTTGCAATCCAATTGGCTGAACAATTTGTTATTACTGAGATTGTATTTTTGATCCAATTTTAGTTATCTTGGTAAATAGACTTAAATCATCAAGATAAATAAATACCCAATATGCTTTTCTCCATTAAAACACATCCAGATTTAATTATCAAAGGAACCAATGGTCTAAACAAAATTCTGTAAATTGTACTTTTACCTTTGATAAATGTCATAACTTTGTAGAGCATGAATTAAAGCTTGTTATGTTGAAAGCTAGCATCTTGGAAGAGTGGAGATTATACATATTACTTACTTTATCTCTGAGGGGTCCTGAGTAGCCAAGTGGTTTAAGACACTTACTTTACAGATCGCCTCCCTGTGCATGAGTTTGAGTCAAGGCTCTGCCAACATACTGGCCGCCATGTGTAGCTTATCTTGTGCTGACAAATGGCATTAAACCCAACAAAAACAAAACAAACTTAATCTTAGGAAAGAATTTTTTATCAGAATATAGTAAAATAGGTAAAATCCATGTAATACAAAGTTTGGGAGGGAGGTTACATTATAAGTGTTCTTACAATACTATGGTAGCTAGTTTAATGAAATGATCAACTGTTTAGTTATGTTAGCCAGGCAGTGAGTAATGTCAGACCAATGATGCTAAATATAAAAACGTCTCATGACATGAAACATTTCAGGTTTGCACAAATAGTGCTTATCCATTATCTAGTAAGGCCCAGTTGGGTGCACGTGATTTTAATTCAACCAATCAATCAATCAAGGCCTGAGCTTACTTGTATTTAAAATAAAAAAAAACCTTGAAATGCTTTTTTTTTTAAAATCTGGTAACAGAATTTGACAAAATTTCACTGAAAGCATTCAGGCATAAGACTTTTCAAGTATGCACAAATGATGCTGATCTGCCATCCAGTATGGCTGCTATTACCACAAAATGTTTATAAACAATTATAGGTTAGAAAGCATCATACTAACCCAGATTTCTTGGCCAACTGCCCTTGCTTTCCTCTTTTAGGTAGACAAGTGATCTCCAGACCACTTTGGACTCTTGTAAGGACTTTGTGCAGGTATTAAAAAACAAAAAAAGGAGATTAAAATAAGGTACTACATATAGCAAGTTTTTGAGAGGACAAGGATAAATTGATAAAATGTATCAGAAATGTATTTATATTTTTTTAAAGATGGCAAATTTCAGATCTTTCCCATGTTTTAAATT
>JAECUM010005555.1:0-112734 GCA_016617855.1 Megalonaias nervosa
TGGATCCCATTTTTAAACCAGAAAATACCAAAAAATTATCCCTATTTGTTGAACTTGAAGAAAATCGCAATCGAAATTGGTAACGGAATCTTTTGATATATCGCTCGTTTTATCATCGAAAACGGTAGATAGGACCTGGAAATTTTAATCAACATTATGAAGTATCGACTTTTAATAAAAGTCATATAATTTGTTACATTTTCTTTGCAAACGACATTCTTAGTAAACCTCAATTAACAATATTCAAGGACATTTTGGTCAATGAAAATGTCACTTACGCCAAGTGGAGGCAGTATTTTAATAAATAAAGACCAATTAAATAAAAAAACTTTTATCAATTGAAATTTGTGTTCTAGTTCTATCTTTTAGTTCCTTTTAAGTGTAATCATCATAAATGCAATGTGTCCTCTTGTAATTAAACGTAAAATGTGTCAATCTACTGTAACAGCGATGTCCGCGAGAGTTTTGCTGAGAACCTAATTAAGTACCCACCGTGTTTTGATATTGGACTAGCAGAAGCATTTATTGTATTGTTGATTTAAATAAAAAGCGGGCCTCTGTTTCTATTATCATGGTAATTACGTCTTTTGAATCAAATAAAGCAGGTGGAATAAAAAAAAAATAAAGTCAAAAGGCATACAAATCCTACATGCTTAAGAACCAGCGGCACCGGTCGTATGTCGGGTAACTCATTTCAGTTGATTAAACACTGTGATACATTTTTATTTTGTACATATCAAATTAAACTACCTTAAATTAACCTACTCAGTCATAAATGCGATTAAAGATAGCAAGGCAACCAAGCGAAATGAGTACTTCGTAAAATAAAGAGCTTTGTTTCACAGATATGGACCATTATGAGAAAAACAAGTTTCAGAGAATTCCTGAATTTACACGTAGAGATATCCTCAAGGATGACAAGAAGTTTCACTATTACTTTTGAAATGAAATCACGGCATCAATATTTTACTAATTGAAAAATACAAAAATTGAGTTTTGACGTAGACCACTATCTCACAAAATAAATTTTGTGTGTTTTTGACAAAAAGGCATCTTGTTTGATAGTGTATCAATAGTTAGTCTGGTTCCCTACTTCAAAGACTCCTAGTTTCGTAAACACAATTACAAATCACTCCGGGAACCAGTCTAATCAACAAAACAAAAAGCCGTGACGTAATACACGAATGTTTTCATGTATCGTGTTTGGTTGTTGAAACCAGTTGCAATCATGTTATCGATCTTTCAGATGTTGGACATTCTGAAAATAAATGTGATATATAGATAATAACGAACAACTTCATCAGAAAAAGCGCTTTATTTACAATTTTTCTTGACTCGATTATAAAACGAGGATTCAGCCATTAAACAGCCCAGTTCCCCCACCCCACCCCCACCCAGCGGTTTTCTGGATGTCTAGCAGGTTTTTGGGAGGTCCCTCGGTAACTCGCGCCCTCGCTTATAGTTTGGTCTGTGTTTTTGGACCCCAATGTGCGCGAGCTATCGAGGGAGAGGTGTATATAGTATAATCACATACACCCCTTGTCATATATACGTATGATAGAGTAAACTATTGGAGACCAGAATGGCATTAAGAAGGGGAGTGTATGTGACATTATATCATTATATTCCAATCAAAACATGAACTGGTAAAAGGTTATAGAAATGCAACTGATTAAAAATACTTCAGCCAAACCATTTCCAATATAATTCTTGACATAAGAATAACTTTCCCAATGGTGCTGACTGACACTAAGTAAAGGGTTGTGTTGATAATGTATTTTAGAATCTCAAGTATTACAACAATACAGACCGCTCCGGTGGCCTAGTGGTTAGAGCGTCCGCCTCGGATGCGGGAGGTCGTGGGTTCGATCCCCGGTCGAGTCATACCAAAGACTTACAAAAATGGTACTAACAGCTGCCTCGCTTGGCGCTCAGCATTAAGAGTTAGTGTTAGGACTGGTCGGCCTGGTGTCAGGATAATGTGACTGGGTGGGACATCATGCTACATGTCTACGGCATGATGCCCCAGTGCTAGACATCACTATAAACTGCCACACTGCAGACATCGTAGCGATATGACTGAAAAATTGTTAAAGCTACGTTAAAAATCATAATCACATCACATCACATCACAACAATACAGGATATATCGTATATACTCATTTATTAGTTTACAAAAATGCAGACCTTGATCAGCATAATGTGCTGGCAGAATGGTTTCCCTGTTGTTTGCTTTATTGATTACTAAAAAAACTACAGAGACTGGGATCTACTGGTGCATTATGCAACAAAAGATCTGGGTCTATGCAGTTTGTAGTTACTTGTACACTAGTATATATGACAAAGAAAACAGTATCTAATCAACTAAATGTTAAAAATTTAAAGACCTTCAATTCAAGCCCTAAATGCTATGCATTCCATGAGTGACTGAGTGGTTTAAAGCACTAGCCTTTAAGATCACTGACATCTCACCTCTGTCTGCATGGGTTTGAGTCTCCATCTCAGCCAATGTGGGTGTTAAAGAAAGCTTGCCAGTATTTTCCTGTTTGCTGATAGTACTTCTCGGAATTTTCCAGGGTTCTTCCTCCAAAAGATGTACTCACGGCCATGTGCTGAAAAAGGTTGTTAAATCTCTAAAAACAACTACGTACCCCACACTCAAAGACTTTTACTTCTGTCTTGGAACACCTTATAGCCCCCAGTCAAAGACCTTCATTTCGATCTTATAATACCATATACATGAACTCAAAGATTTTCAATTTGATCTTTGAATGCTATATAGCCTGCACTCAAAGAAAAAGCTGCAGTTCTTTTCAATGGCCAATTCACAGAAGTAGGTCATTGACGAGATTAGCACAAGAAAAAGATCTTATTTAGACCCATTAACAAAACAGAAGTTATTATATTCATCACTAACATCATTTGATACAGCCTTATCTTTGAGAATTCAATAAGATCTGATGGAAGTGGCAAGGATGTTCCAAATATTATTCATGCTGGGTATATAGGAGTTTTAGTATAAAGAAGTTCGAGTCGGGAGTCAAATTCTCAGGTAATAAAGACAGGTGCTTGGCAGTATTTGGTATGTGATATAATCTGGACAGACTTAATTCATGATTTTATGAAAAGTGCATACCATTTCTATTTTGCTTCTTTTCTGAAGGGACTGCAACCTAGTTTCTTAGTAGATGGACTTTGCTTGGTTTTTTTACGGAGACCTAACATTTTCCTTGTGGCTTCAAGCTGAATTATTTCTGGTTTTTCTGAACCACAGGCCTGCCAATCTTATACAGACCTTCTCAGCAAGTCAGTATATATTATTCTGCAAGTTAGACCAACTTTATATAAGGTGTAAGGAAATGCACTTTGAAATGTTTAGAAGCATGGTCTGATGCACAGATGGCTGCATTATGTTCAACTTGAAAGTTAATAACACCCTCTCCTTAAGAAACTGCAGCACCAAAACCAATGAAAACTTAATAACTTTTTGCAGGATTTTTCAACTCATTGCAATCTTTCATTTTTAGTTTTTTTTTCACTCTTGTTAGTAGCAATCATCTCTCCTGCCGTAAGCAATACTCAAATCCACCCAACATGATATCCAATAACTGTCACTTGTCACCTTTCCATGTTTGGCAAAAGTAGCTGAATATTTTTATTTACTTCTGTCTTGGAACACCTTATAGCCCCCAGTCAAAGACCTTCTGTGCTGATGTCTTGGAACACCTTATAGCCCCCAGTCAAAGACCTTCTGTGCTGATGTCTTGGAACACCTTATAGCCCCCAGTCAAAGACCTTCTGTGCTGATGTCTTGGAACACCTTATAGCCCCCAGTCAAAGACCTTCTGTGCTGATGTCTTGGAACACCTTATAGCCCCCAGTCAAAGACCTTCTGTGCTGATGGATCAGACTTCTTAAGAGGTTGGTTGTCCCCTCCACCCACAACCTGTTTTCATGCGAGACAATTTCCAGACTGCATAAAGCAAAAACTTGGTCATATAGGCATTTTGCATCAACAAAATTGGGAGATTAAAACAGCTTAAGGTACCACCCGTAAAGTTAGTCTTGTTCCTAGACAAAACTTAATTCTCTAAAATCTGGATCCAGACCAAACCCAGACTAGTTAATAATTCCGCCTGACCACAGCAAAATCATCTTAGTAAGCTCATTGTAAAATGATAAGGGTTGGCAGGTCTGGAATCATTTACACTACAAGATGACCAACATATTCCAAAATGAGAGGAATGTAAATTGTGCACAAATTATCAAGATTACAGGCATTATTCTCTTGTCACTTATTTTGTCAGAATTACCACATACAGTGGTTAACCTGATTTGGAAATCACACATCATTCATGCATAAAATTGGCCAGTGACCTCTAAATCAAGCTCCTATTGTGTCCAATTGGATGTAACTGTCCATCAGTGTTTGCCATTGACTTTTTATTTTGTATTTAGTATGTTCCTAGTCATGACACACAACACTTGAAATATCCATTTCATGGAAAACTATGCTGTTTGGTAACTACCATATATACTTGCTTGTAAAACTGCAAACTGTACAGACCCTGGTCTGCCATTGTATAATGCGCCAGCTGATCTGGATCTGTGCAGTTTCTTAGGAGTAGTCAGTAGAACCAACAGCACAGACCCTGACCTGTAGGCACATTATGCTATGCATTATGACTGCTACAGGATTATATTCTTCAAGAAAGAGTGGGAAATTCTGAGGAGATTTTACCAATTGTTGAATACCAGTCTAGGTCACCATTTCAATCACAATGTCTTAGAGCAAGCTGGTGAAGTATTTCTCATCTACTAATTCACTTGCAAAATCCCAGTCAGTTACAAGTACCCACTGAGATCAAAAGAATCGCACCAATACAAAACATTTAGGGCTTCTGTTTGCAACTGGTTTAGTTATTTGGTTGCTGCACTATGACCCTATCAGTGTAATGTGTGCATAAGAACTAGTCAGTCAAACCCATTTACAACTGGATGCATTTACTTGAGAAATTTGCATTAGTTTGCCATATAGTTGTTCAAAATCTCACATGGAGGGTCTGAAACAGCTTCAATTGCAGTCATAGTTCAAGAAAGCCATTGAAAATATTGACATTGCATGGGGAAATAGCTTCAAAAGTGAGATACAGTACTGTGATATTGATCCCCAATTTACCAAAGACAAGTGCCCATAGTACCCTCAATATTAAAATCCTACACTGCATGCATATCAACACTTGCTCTCTCTTTCTCCCTCCTCCTTTTTTTCACATACTTAGTAATATATTTTCTCAATTTTGTCAATAATTGAACCTATATATTGGACAGGAACTAAAAAGTAAAATGTATTTCCAGTTCAACTGCCATTTCTATTTGTATTTACTTCCAGCAATGAAACATATTCAATCTAAACTTCAAGTTTTGACCCCATGACTCCACACCCAGGGGCGGAACCCATGGGCAGGATTGGTAATAAGAGAAAGGGAGTAAGTGATAATGTATTCCAGGTATGAAATGAATTGGTAAAAGCTTCCTGAGCTATAAGTCCTTGATATGTTTTTTAACCAAAATGTGTCCTAAGTATAATCCTTGACCCACCCAGGGGTAGGAGCTGTACTAAGAGTTAGAAAGCATGTAGTGATACTATATTCCAAAATATGAAATGACTCAGGTAAGGGGTTAATGAACAACAAATACCATTAAAAAAACTGCTCCAGACAAACCCACAGACCACTCACTCACAAACAACCCAAATGCCAGATGCTCCGGGGATATAAAAAAATCCCCAACTTTCTGAAATCATCCAAACCTTAATCAGCTAGTGAGGTGAATCCATAAAAAAAAAACATTGCTGTGGCCTAACCACCTACTGTTCTCATGGAGGAGACAGATGTTTTCAGTCAAATTCAGCTCCCACAGATTTCTCCCTTCAAGCCCAATTCTTGACATTGACTGCCATGTTACACCTCTTGAAGGTAGACTTTATCAATACATGTACTTTCTTCTCTCTGACATCTTTTAAAGCTTCCTTGAATCCATTACTAGACTTCATTTAATTAAACAAAAAGATGGAACCAAACAATAACACACTGACTGTTAATAAAGATTGTTGATTTATATCAAGGTGATAAAAAGATAAACCAATAATCAGGCATTAAAAAAGGTTTAGTCTACAAACAATATCATCAATTCCCTCCCAGTCACCAGTAACCCACCCCCTCCCTTTACCAGATACCAACCTGAAAGTATTATTTTCCTGCCCTTATCTTATTCAAGGTCATGGAGGAAATTTGGTTCCCAAACCTACTCTATAATATCGCAATACAATATAAAATGAAACCTGCCTTTACCAACACCTTTCAATAAACTATACCTGCTCAGAATGGACGTCATTTCCCAAAGCCATCCACACCTACAAAATGGTATTAGATAAACCCATGAAAACTCTTGTATGGCTTATTAATCTCTCTTCGTTAACTGAAGATACAAAATTGAAAATTTCTCTAATGGGCACCTGTCTGTAAAGGTCAAAATTATGTGATCCTTTGGGTGTACTTTATAGGCAGATTTAACTGCAATTTCAAGAAATATATCTCATTAATATAAGGATTTTCTACTGTCAATGCTCACAATATTTGTATTTCACTGATGAAACGTAACTACCCTATGTCCAAATTATGGTCAACGAAACTGTTTTAGGGCAAATTAGTTTTTGAGTGACCTTGTGACTAAATGTAGAAAAGCAGGCTGAATCATTATCTCTACATTGCCAAAGACGCTATTTACATAGCAAATCTTTACAAAATGAAATCATACCATGGTTGAATTGCCATTCAAAAAATAAATGCTAACTGTAAAAGCTTAACAAGCCATTTGAGAACTGCTGTCAAATATAGTTATTTGTTATTCAAATTTCTGGTCTCATTGCTCTTACTAACATATACAGTCAAACTATTCGCATACCTCATTACAACATGAATTTGGATATAGCATGGTCACAGCATGACTCTTGAAATTTCAACATTTCACCAATGTCCTGAAGTACTGCAAAGTTTTCTGCAAAAATAAAGAAGATTTTGATAACATAATCTGACAAGATGCATTGTATTTTTGAAGAAAAAAGTGTTTTATCATTGCATCTTTCAACTGGCCAATGAATAATATTGTCCATATCCTATATAAATAACCACAACAATTATTCTTGCTGTAGTCATTCAAACAAATAGGTGTCAAAGTGTTAATTAGTAGGTACTTACAATAGATAACTCCGCCATAGCTAGTCCCAAGCCCAGATGTAAAAGGAGGAGGGTTGGGCCTGGGGCTAGCAAGCCAACCCTGTAAAACCCAACTTGCTACAAAAACGCCAACAGAAGAAAAGCCAGAAGCTGAAAGCCTGAGGGAGGAAGGGTCTTCTTCTGGAAGATTTATGATGCGGTGTGGTGAAAGCCACGAGCCTGTGGAACCTTGAGGCAGACATCACTAAGCTGGGTCACACCTGGAGTCAGCTCGAGAGAATGGCACAGGACAGAAGTCTCTGGTGATCTTTTGTGGGCGGCCTATACCCTGGCTGGAGTGACGGGCATAACTAACTAACTTACAATAGATAACAGTACATGGAAAACGTAAAGCTTTTACTGTTGAAGAGAAGCTTGAAGCCCTTGAGAGGATCAAGCCTGGTGTTAAACAAGTGCAATGCAGTAGTAGGATGCAGCTGAAAACTACTCAGTAGATACAAAGTGTGCATCTCAGCATGCTTCTAGTTCAAAAAAGGGGACTTTGCTCAATTTTTTTAAAATTCTGATCCATAGCTAAGAAAATTCAAGTGGTATGAAATTTATATAGCCACTGCTTACTGACTTAAACATGCAGACATATGGAACCATACATGTGCTTCATGTTCCCTTACATACTCATTCCAGTTTTGTGTGGTGTGCACTAAATTCAGACACATAATGACAGAATGACTAAATATTATATTATACATTGCTTTGCATATTTCCAATGGAATTATTTATGGATTCACTCTTACGGATGCAAAGAGATTTGGTTTGTGAGTACACATTTTGATACTTTAACTACAACTATTCTATATACATCATGTATATGTACCAATGCATGGGTCTCTGAACAAAGTAAAATATTAAATATGCACTCTCTGTTTTCACTATTTCTTGCTCAATATACATTGATTTAAGGTGTCAACTGTGCTAATGAAGCATATAGTTTGATGCCAATTTCTATTACCCACCCCCTCTCTCTAAAGCCTAAGGGATAAGCATGAATCAGTTCCTTCAGTCAACTGACTTGTTTGCTTATAGCACAGTATGGTACATAGCATGATCCTGCTCTGTGGACCCCAACCATCATGCTATAGTGGGGTTTCATTGTACAGTAGTTATGAACATCTACATAGCTAAAACAAAGCATTTACAAACATCAACATAGTTATAACACATCATTTTATCTTTGTAATTATCACACTGTAATGAACATCTACATAGTTACAACACAGCGTTTACAATCTACATCATTACAACATAGCACTTGCAACCTATACAATTACAACATAGCACTTAACAATGTACATTATTACAACAAAGTACGTACAATCTAAATCATTACAAATAAGCACTTAAAATCTACATCATAAAAACACAGTACTTACAATCTACATTGTTACAACATAGCACTTACAACATAACACTTACAATCTACATAATAACAACACAGCACGTACAATCCACATAGTTATAACACAGCACTTGCAATCTACATACAGTAGTTTTAACACATCACTTTATCTTTGTAGTTATAACACAGCACTTATAAAAATAAAATTAAAGTTGGACACTAGCCTTCCCTAAATAAAACTAGGTCAATCAAGGTTTTTATACCAAGTAATTTCATTTCAAAGAAGAGTCAATAAACACAGAAACAAAATTAGGTGAATCAAGTTTTTATTCCAAGTATTTTAATTTTATAAAAGACTTACTGGAGTCAATCAACACAGAAAAACCAGAAATTACTTTGCCTGATACATATTTTTTTTCAAGTGGTACTATTAATGTGGTTAAAAATTTAAAATAAATAAAATCATTAAATAACCCTAACGATGTTCCTTTAACCTATTGATTTCATGAGCAACTGTCCTTTGGCCTTGAAAGAATATGATAGGATAAACATCACTTGCCAGTGCCAAGCATTGGGTTTCAGGATCTTGTAATTTGTAAGATAAAATAATGATTGTAACAACTGATCACTTGATGACATGGTTATGACATTTGGATCAAGTGACAACATGATGAGATTTTGATCACTTGATGACATGATGATGTACATGATGATGACATTTGGATCACTTGATATAATATTTTGATCACTTGACATAACATTTTGATCACTTGATGACATGATGATGACATTTTGATCACTTGACATAATGGGATTTTATTCACTTCATGACACAAAAATAACAATTTGATCACTTGATGACATGATGATGACATTTAGATCCTTTGATTACAAGATGATATTTTTAATTACTTGTTGATATCAAGATCATGACATATTTGATCACTTGATGTCACTAACATGTTTCACAAATATAAAAAGATCTTTGTGTGGAAAAACACCGCCATTTATTCACTCCAAAAATTAATGTACTAATAAATTTTTTTTTTTTTTTGGTTAAACCACAACAGCTGAACCTAATAAACAAAAAAATCACAATACAATAGTTTCATCACATGATAAATAAAATCACTTACAGTGAATTTATGAA
The DNA here is from genome assembly GCA_016617855.1 of Megalonaias nervosa. NCBI lineage: Eukaryota > Metazoa > Mollusca > Bivalvia > Unionida > Unionidae > Megalonaias > Megalonaias nervosa. Next base: position 9,785 of record JAECUM010005555.1, read on the forward strand.
ACTCTCCCATCTTTAGCTCACCTAGCCTTGCAAAGGATATAAATTATTTCACTGTTGTAAATTTCATTTAATCAAATAACTGTACTCACTGCATGTACCATATATACTCACTTACCAGTCAGAACCAAGCGCATACAACAACATAATGTCCCAGCAGATCAGAGTCTGTTGTTTGTTTATTGATTACTCATAATAAACTGCATAGATCCTGATCTGCCAGTGCATTATTAATGGCAGATGTGGATCTATGCCATTTGCAACTGGACCCAATTTGTAAGCAAGTACCATATATTGTCGCTTATGTCAGATGAATCCTACTGCAAATGCACAGACCCTAATCTGCCATCATATAATGTGCCAGCAGATCTGGGTCTGTGCAGTTTGTTAGGAGTAATCACTAGAACATACAAAAGAGACCCTGATCTGCAGGCACATTATGCTACATCAGATCTGAATCTTTCTTGATTGCAGTTTGGCTTGACTTTTATGAGTGATTATATACAGTATATATGGTAATCTTGTACAAGTTGAATCTAACTTGCACACAAGTATAACAGTAAATAATATCTTCTATGGTATAGGGACAAAGAAACAAATGTGTAAATATGTCTTGCCTTAGTGTGACAAGGAATATCTGTCATCATTCTGCCAGATTCCAAGTACAAGACTCTGGAATTTTTTTTAATATCCCAGAATTCCTCAGCTGACCTGACTGAATTCTCATAGATTCCATCTGCAGGGCACCTTGCAGTCTTGTGATATTCGGCTAATGTGAAATGGTGGGGAAGAAAATATTAAATCATGATTGATTATTCCCAACCCTAAAAACAGGGAGCTTGAGCATCTGAAGAATTAAGATCAACATTGCATTTTGCCAAAAGATAGCAAATAGTCTAAGCGTATTTAATAAATGTAGTACACTTCAGTATTAAACATGCATGGTCTTTGAATATAATCATAAATCTCAGGAGAAATATAAGCCCTTCATCCATGGCAACTACTACTCAGTCTGCACAGATCTCCACAAAATCTCTTCCAAAATGTTGCCCAAAATATCTCCTGGAGAAGATTGTACTGCCTTGAGAGAACTGTACTTTGTTGCTATGTTGAGTGACTTTGGGTCCACATACTTTTTGGGTAGGTTCAAAGATGTTCTTTAAAGTTAGGATTCATTATTGAGGTTCATTATAACACCACCAAATAACCAGCAATGTGCTGATGTGCCACTAATCCCTACAACCACTACTCTTTATAGAGACAGGAGCATGGATGGTGGTTTACTGCAGATGACCCAGTTTGCAAGGACCCAATAAACATTATTTACAGAAAGCAGAATAACATTAGTGCTATTCAAGTCACTTACAATGAACCCAGAATTACCATATATATTCACTTATAAGATGAGGCCAACTGCAAAAGTGCACAGACTCTGATCTGCCATCGCATAATGCACTGGCAGATCTGAGTGTGTGCAGTTTGTTAGGAGTAATCAGTAGAACAAACAACATAGACCCCGATCTGCAGGTGCATTATGCTAAGGCAGATCAGGATTTGTGTTGTTTGCAGTTTGAATCTACCTATATGTGAGTAAACATGGTAGTTACTCTTGGCACAGTTCCCTTGTATTTTTCATTTGCCATTTCTCACAAAAATCAACTTCACATAAACTGTCCATAAACTATCCATTACTGTAAGGCTGCTCATTACTAATGCATAAAGTATCAGCTATGTGAGACCAATTTTTAAACCTCCAGTCCCTTCATAAATATGAATGCTGTGAACATCAAATTATAGGCCTATGCCAGCCCAGTGTTTCATAGTCCTGTTTGTACACACTTGTAGGTTTGGCTGAATATTGACCAACAGGTCTCAATGACATCATACTATAGTTAAGGTAGAATGGTCTTGAGCTAAACTTACTGTCTAGCACCTTTTATTATAGACCCCAGATTTTATCAGTTTCTCTATTATGCCAAGTGCAAGCCATCCACAATGTTTGGTCAAAACTTACTCTGGAACAAAAGTTATTCTGTACATCAAATTTGAGTCATAATGATCCTAACCTTTGAAGCAATAACCAATAGGCCATTTCCATATACACTTTTTGTCCCTATCACTGATATGTATCTCGGCTTCATAAATCAGCACTCAACGGTAGATCTGGGTCTGTGCAGTTTGAAAGTTGGACTTGACTGATAAGTGAGTATATATGGTATCCACTTGGTGAATATGCCCAAGACCTCAGTGGCAGATCCACCCTCTGTGAGTTCATGTTAGAAATGTTCCTATTGGTCAATAACAATAATGGGTGGAATGAGGACATTATACATAAGGAATTAACAAAAGATGGATTTTTGGTGTGAAAGACAAGATATACTAAATATGGCTATTAAACACACGGATTTCCTGGAATTTTGTACCACATGATAGTTAATAAATGGATTCTTGACAGTCAAAACAATGGCTTTTGCTAGTGATTTGGGATAACAATTTTAATGTTTTCTAAAAGAAATTGATGGTACTGATTTTGGAAGTGTTGGCAGTGACAATGAATTATCATCTTTTTCCAGTCTGTCAGAAATTAGGATGGAATCAGATGATGAAGATGTGCTGTGCAAGTCACCGAGTTCACTAAAAGCATTGGTTCTACTTTCGTTTCAGATAAAATGGACAAAAAATAGTGTTAGATTTCTTCTTTAAATAATTCCCCCTGGTACTGAACTAAAGTATTGTTGCAGAATAACAACCATACAGTGAAATGTTTGAAATAGAATCAGAACAATGTTTGACCAAAAAAAAGGAAGCATGAGGTGTCCATAATGTGCAAGCAATGAGAGTGATGTTCATCTTTCTGTAAAACATAACTAACTTCACACATATCACCAACAGCAACTTTAAAACTAGTATAACATAATGACCAAATAAACATTTTTAAATAATTATGTGTACAAATTTGACAGATAACTTTGTGTAAATAATAATAGCCAAAGTTTTGTGATACAAAATATTGTATTCTGCATTCAATTCATACTGAATACTGAATCTTAAATCTTTAATATGCCTCTAACAATATGAAATTTTTCTCTGACAGTTGTATACTGTCATCTGGTGGCATGCTGTTCTGTCTACAAAACACTGTTCAATGGTGCAAGATATAAATGTACAATGTTGCTGTTGTTTTGTGTTTCACACCATTTCTCAGTACACGATGGGCTATTCATGGCAACCAGTATAACTGGTGGAGGAAGAACCTGGGAATATTATGGTAAGAACCACCGATCCACAGGAAGCTACTGGCAGCTCCTTACATGCCCACATTGGTGGAGCCTGAGAATTGTGTGGGTTCATGGACAGAGATGAGGTGGCAGTGATTGTTAAAGGAAAGTGCTTTAGACCACTCTGTCACCTGGGGCCCCAGATGAGAGATGTATAGTTTCTTGATAGCCATAATAGCACATTGTACAATGTAGCAAAAGATATGAGGAGTTCTCAGAGAGGCGTGATGAGGGGAAGGGTTTCATGCTTGAAAGGTTTCTGTCAAGAAAGTCCAAAAGTTTGAAAACTGTATAAAAACAATAACTGCTGTAATGGACTGGAAATATAATTAGGTCATCTACATGTAAATATGCCTGCCAAATTTCATTTCTCTATGTTGAGTGATTTTTGCAGAATCATGCAAACAATCTTCCTGGCACAGATGGATAGACAGAACCAAATCATGATCCCGCTGCAAGCAGCAGAGGCAGTCTCACAGGCCAAAATGTTAAAAGTACACATGGTACATGTTCATGCTTAATGCTGGAAATTCTCCTTATTTACCAAACCCCAAATCATCTGCAGATAACATATCTCCCTGGTTCCCTACTCATGTAAAAATTCCAACAGAAAGTTGTTGTTTTGGGTTTAACGTCATTTCTCAACACAAATAGGTTATACACGGCATCCAGTATAACTAGTCAAGGAAGAACCCAAGAAAATCCTGGTAATAACCAATGACACCTGGGAACTACAGACAAGTTTCTCACATACCCAAATTGGCTGGATCAGAGACTTGAACCCACACAGACAGAGATGAGATGGCAGTGATTGGTAAAGACAAGTGCTATTTTACACCATCTGGCCACCTAAGTTCCTCCTACAGAAAGTACCCTGTGGTCAATCACTTGATTTTTACAGTATTTATGTTAGTACCCTATAATCTGGCACCATCAATTTAGAGGCAACTTTTGCAATGCTATGATTCCATGCTAACATACCAAAAGGCCTAGATGGGCTGACATCACTCACCTAGCTTAAACCATATCTGTCAATAGTGGGATTTAGAGATGAATGGTCTTGTATACACTCAGTTAGTATTGTGTGCTTCACCTTTGACCATGACTGAGGATAGAGTTTTTGTGTGTACCCAATTTTAGTCATGTTTTTAAGTTTTAAATAAGTTGTTTACTGATATTGAGTTCAAGGTCTAGCCTTATTTACAAACTTACAAAGTTTCTGAAGCAAACTTATGACCCACATCCTGGTCATTTTATTGCGTCTTAGGATTTTATACAAGTTTGTTGTAAACAAAATTATTCATTTCCATTTCAAGTTCAATCTGTGGAATAATTTACTGTTGAGTTTGGACATAATTTGAGAGGAATCATTTCAATTATTCATTGGAATTACAAGTGCTCATTGATTTTTTGGACTAAAACACTACTTTGGTTCTATTGTAAATTCATTCAAAGACGTTCCGGATTATATCATTGTGATACATCAAGACTGTTGGTACATCAACCTGTTCAAGACTACTGGTACATCAGCACATATTGAAATTCATTTAGAACACTCTATATGTTTGTACCCATGACAGAACATTCAGGATCATTTGGAATTTAATTCACAACACTAAAGTTACTTTTAATTTTCACCTTGAACTTACACAAATAAATTATTGGCTAATTTTAGTAAACTTTTTTGGGTTTGCTTCTTTTTGTTACTTAGTTTATGACCATAAAGTGGTAACAATGGACACAACAACTCTTTTTAAGAGATAGCTCTAAATGTAGATAACACAAAGTCCAATCTCTCATTACTATTCATGATAGAAGAGCATACCTAGTTTCATGAAGATAAACAGTTACATACTCTGCCAGCCTTACAAACTGTGTTAAGGGAATTTTAAGTTTCAACAGTTACATACTCTGCCAGCCTTACAAACTGTGTTAAGGGAATTTTAAGTTTCAACAGTTACATGCTTTGCCAGTCCTATAGACTGTTAAGGGATTTTTAAGTTTCAAACAGTTATATACCTTGCTAGCCTTCCAGACTCTGTTAAGGGATTTTTAAGTTTCAAAACCTTGAGGTCCCAAAAGGGTCCATGGTGGGAAGCTATTGCACATAACCCAGCATATTGAAAATAAGTTATCTACTCAAAAAAGCCATTAGAAAATGGCTGGAAATTCAAAGTTACAAACAAATAATAGTTGGTACTTTTTAATTATCATCATCACACACACACACACACACACACACACACACACACACACACACACACACACACACACACACACACACACACACACACACACACACACACACACACACACACACACACACATGCATCCCACTCAACATAACCACACAGATAATAAATTTAAAAAATACAAAAAGATTTCTGTTTTTGAAATCCATAGGACAGCGATATACTATCTTAATTTGCTACTCTAAATAGTTCAGTAGGGGATTTGAAGATAATGGCAAATGTCATTTGTGTTCATTATTGCACTCTAAGATTTTGTACTGATGCTCAAACTTCCCCTGAAGAACTTGTTGAATTTTTTTCTAAGCACAGAAAATGATCTTTCTGCACTTGCATTGCCGTGAGGGAGTGTCAAACATTCAGGTCTGAAAAATGATCTGCAACAAAACTGCAGAAAGGTAATTCAGCTCATGCGACATGATCTGTTCAAAATTGCTTAAACATGTTACGGTTACTTTTAGGATTGAGCATTTGTGCCTTGTTCCAATGCTAGGCAATGTTGCTATGTCAGCGGATGTTGTACACTCCAGAATGACTAACATCACTATGGTGTTTGCACCATGTTCAAAGAATGCAAGTGCTCCCCAATGCTGTTGTGCTTCACAAAGTCAACTTTGTCAACCAAGAATACTGAAGTTTTGTTCAGCTGGGCTTTGCTTGCTTGTCAGACAGCTCATCCCTCTCTGATTCACTTAAAACTTTCAACTTTTTTGACTTATAAAAAATCCACTTTTACACACTATTCTGACTACCAAAATAATTATGTTTTGTGTTATGTTAGGAGAAAAATCAATCGGACTTCAGACTGCCATGGATCATCAACTTGCCAGTAATTTTTGTTCATACTTTTCATTTGTCAAGACTCCAGTCTTTGATTTACATAACTTCCAAAAAATTTGTTTGTACTACATAGTGTACTTTTCCTATTCAAATTAACCTCATGTGTTCTCCAGCAACAGTACTTAAAGGACTTACCAGAACAGGGCACTTGCTACTGTCAGCCAATTAACTAATCTAAGAATTGGTGGCTGTTTATCTCCAACCACCTCAGAGTGCTGTTTTACATTACTTTTATATTATTCTTTAAAAGTTTGTACAGCAGTGTTGATTTGTCCTTTTTTATTATCTGACATGTTTTGAAGTTTGAAAAGATCCAACTGCTCTAACTTTTTCTGTAATAAAACATCCACAGCTCACACTGTAAAGCATTTTGCTTAACATCTAGCACCATTTTGTTTAAAAGTACAGACTGGTCCACTAACTAATTAGCTTACAATATAAAGAATCTATGAGGAAAAGTTGATATTTGAAGAAACCCATTTGTTTTCTTGGAAATGGGTCATATACAGTTGCCATAAATAGCAAACAAGGAATGTAATCTTATGCTATTCTTAAGCAGCAGTCATTTTTTAAACAAATATTCTCAAATTTATATGACTGGAATTAAAGACATGATAATAAAACTGACAAAACAACTTCACATTGCTTTATTTTTATTTTATTTTTTAATGTACCAAAAAGAGCACAATCCATATACAGATGTGCATAAAATGTAATTTGGTGAAAAAAAGCATAATGATTGTCATGTATACAAATGCATCATGAAAATGTATCAAATGGTTTTGGAGATGTTAATAAGAGTGTGATGCATGGATGGACAACAGGATACAATTTGTAATAAAAATAACTACAACACTGTCTAGTCATGATACAAAAACACACCAAATCTCATGAAGGTATCTCAAAGGGTTCTGGAGATTTTAAGCAAACAAAAGTGTAATGGTCGAAGAAGTTGACTCCAATATACCCCCAAACATTATTAGTGAGTGGGGGTATAATAAGAGCTGATCATCATTAAGCATTTGTATTGCATTCATTTTGCTGATTTCACTACAGTCTGATAAAAAAATCTTTTCAAAGATAAAGGCACAAGTAGTAATCAACTCATCTAAGAATTGGATGATATAGACCTATTTACCAAGTTTTATCAAAATCGTTTAAGAAACATAGCCTCTAGAGACAACAAACTCAGCCAATCTGATGCAAGATCACCTCATTACATTAGCTGTCTAACACCATGATGATGCAAGTTCAGTTTCCAAGTTGGAGAATAATCCAGTGTAAATTTGGTCTTTGATGTGGTAACATTATCAGCCAACCAGATACAAGATTATCTCATAATACGCTCAAAATCAAGTTTACCCAACAATTTGCTGACATTTAAAGACGTGTCACAATTAGTTGCATGGAACTAATCATCCTCATGGCCCTCTATTATATGCATATTTACATTCCATGCACACACACACGCACACACACATGCACACACACACACACACACACACACAGAGCATTGATAATAAGCTGTATTTATATAAGGACATTATAAACAGAAAATTTAAATAAACATGCATATTTACATTACACACACACACACACACATTGTTAATAAACTATATTTATAATATAAGGACATTATAAATAGAAAATTTAAATGAATACACTCCAGCTGATGATGATGATGTTCGTCCTTCGGTCTCGAAGATGACTATGACTTCAGATCTGGGCTGGTCTGTGAGTGCGCAGATGGCTGGTGAGGCCAATCTGTGCTCTGAAGAGTCTAGGGCAATGAGGACAGGGAATTGCCGGGGGCTGGATGGACTGAAGGTCGGCGCTGGCTCTGTTCTTCCTCTGCTGGCGTTTCTGCTTGGCCTCGTTGATCCAGTGCTCTTCAAATGCAGCTGCGCCTGAGTTGATCTGGTGATGCCAGGCAGCGCGGTCTTCGGCAAGCTGCTCCCAGCTGTCTGGGTCGATGCCACAGGACTTCATGGAGGCTTTGAGTGTCTCCTTGAACCGTTTCTTTTGGCCTCCTCGGGAACGCTTGCCTTCAGCGAGTTCCCCATAGAACAGTCTCTTTGGCAGGCGCTTATCAGGCATACGGAAGACATGACCAGCCCAGCGGAGTTGTAACCTTCTGAGCATGGCATAGATGCTTGTCATATCTGCTCTCTGGAGGACTTCTGTGTCAGGAGTCTTGTCCTGCCATTTGATGTGGAGCAGTTTTCTGAGGCAGCGCATGTGGAAGGAGTTCAGCTGTTTTGCATGGGGACTGTACACCGTCCATGTCTCACAGGCGTACAAGAGGGAGGGCAGTACTACTGCGCAGTACACCTTGAGCTTGGTTGGTAGGCTGATTCCTCTTCTGTTCCACACAGTATTGTGAAGTCTGCCGAAGGCTGCACTTGCACGAGCAATCCTGAGAGTGACCTCTTCATCGATGGAGACTGTGCGCGACAAGGTGCTGCCAAGGTAGATGAACTTGTCAGCAACAGCGAGCTTCTGTCCATCGACGGTAATGCTGGGTTCGGTGTAGGGGACTGAGGGTGCAGGCTGGTACATGATTTCGGTCTTCTTCGTACTTATTGTGAGTCCGAAGTCTGTGCAGGCTTTGGAGAACCGATCCATACTTTCTTGCATGTCAGACTGAGTACCAGCATTCAAAGCGCAGTCGTCAGCAAAGAGGAAGTCATGGATGGTGTCTTCCTGGACTTTGGTCTTAGCCTGCAGTCTTCTCAGGTTGAAGATGTTCCCATCAGTCCTGAACCGGATGTCGATGCCAATGTCACCCTCATGGAAAGCATTGGTCAGCACCGCTGTGAACATCATGCTGAACAGGGTCGGGGCAAGAACACAGCCCTGCTTGACACCGTTTGTCACTGGAAAGGGCAGGGAGAACTCTCCATCATCCTGTACTCTGGCGAGCATGCCATCGTGGAACAGTCTGACCATGGTGATGAACTTCTCAGGGCATCCGAACTTTGCCATGATCCTCCACAGACCTTCACGACTCACAGTGTCAAAAGCCTTTGTGAGGTCCACAAAAGTGGTGTAGAGGCTGACGTTCTGCTCTTGGCATTTCTCCTGGAGTTGCCTGGTTGCGAAGATCATGTCCACGGTGCCCCGATCCTGCCTGAAGCTGCTCTGACTCTCTGGTAGAAAACTTTGCTCCAAGTGGATGGTCAGTCGATTTAGCAGAATTCTGGCCAGTATCTTCCCTGCAATGGATAATAGGGAGATGCCATGGTGGTTGTCGCATGCTTGACGGTTCCCCTTCCGCTTGTAGAGGTGGACAATAGAGGCATCTTTGAACTCCTGTGGGATCTTCTCCTGGTTCCACACAGACTGGAAGAGGTCAGTAAGCTTCTGTGTCAGTCGGGGACTACCAGCTGCGTAGACTTCCGCTGGGATGGAGTCAGAACCCGGGGCTTTGCCACTGGATAGACTTTTAATTGCCTTCTCTACTTCTGTGAAACTTGGCGAATCCGAAAGGGAAGCGTTGGTTAGGACCTGGGGCAGGCGACTGATGGCTTCAGTGTTGATGGAGGAAGGATGGTTGAGGACACTGTCGAAGTGTTCTTCCCAGCGCTTGAGAATCTCTTCCTTATCAGTGATCAGCATGCTCCCATCTGCACTGAGGAGGGGGGAAGATCCTGATTTAGTGGGACCGTAGATTGTCTTGAGTGCCTCGTAGAACCTCTTCATGTCATTGCGGTCTGCATACGACTGGATCTCGTCCGCCTTCTTGCTCAGCCATGTGTCCTGCATCTGTCGGAGCTCTCTCTGCACTGTTCTTCTGATATTGGTGAATGCAGCTTTCTTAGATGTGGAGTGCGGGTCATTTAGCAGCGCTCTGTGTGTGCGGTGTTTTTCGTCAAGCAGTTCTTGAATGCGATCATCATTATCATCGAACCAGTCCTGGTGCTTGCGCATGGTAGGGCCTACCACATCGGCGGTGGTGGAGTAGACAACATCCCGAAGGGATGCCCAATCAGACTCTACATCATGCGAGCCAAGAGTGATGGCTTCCAGCTTGTTGTCTAGTTCGTCTGCAAGGGACTGCTTCAGTGAATCGTTTTTCAGCTTGGAGACATTCAGTCGCTTCAGCGTCTTGCTTCCTTGAGGATGTCTAGGAGGCTGTATCCTGACACTACACTCCAGCTAGGTATGTTTTGTATATACAGCACAAATAAGTTAGACAAAGTGGAAGGTTAGTAAATTTATCCTTTAAGTTCTAATGTATTTGTCAAAGCAAGCAAGTTCCACTTTTCATCCACTGAATTAGATTATAATTAAATGCATATAATTAAATGCATTTATATTTGTACTTTCTCTAATTTCCTTTGGGATTCTGTTTCCAATTAGTGATACTGAGTATTTAAAACTTTTCTTAAAGAGTTCTTTATTTTTGGTCTTGGGATGGAAGGGTGGTTAGCTGAAAATGATTTTAAATTGGGAGTGTTGCCTTGTTTTCTAGCATGAAATAGTTCATTGAGAAATAATGGGAACATATTGTTTGAAACATTGTGCATAAGTCTAGCCTTTCTGAAAAATATTCATTCACTTATTGTTAACTTTTGATATCATTCATTGCCCTGGGTTGTTTTGAGCATTATCTAAGATGAGTCTATAAGCTCTATTTGCAAGTGAAATAATTTGTAAATATTCTTGTCAGGAGTGTTTCCCCAGATGACATTACAGTAGTCAAGGTATGGCTGTGTATAGCATTTGTAATATATCAACCTGTGTTTAGTTGATAGATATGGCCTCATCTTGCTAATTGACCACAGACTTGAATTGACTTTATGACATAGGACTTAAATATGTTCATTCCATTGCAAATTGTTGTCAACAATCACCCCAAATATTTAAATATTTTGTCATCGGTAACCATTTTACTCTCTATTCTCTGTAGTAATCATTAACACTTTAGTCTTGTTTGTGTTTCAGTGTTTACTTTCATTCCATTTTCCATACACAAGGAATCTAAGGAAGAAAGTCTGAAAGGAGATCTCTAGGTCTGATTTTAACTGTTTGAAATCTGATAGTGTGGTGTCGTCTGCATATACATACCTAGAGAAAATACAGTTGTCTATTTTCAGTGGCAGATCATTTATGAAAATGAGAAAGAGGAGCGGGCCTAGGATTGATCCATGCGGGCTTAGGATTGATCCATGCGGTACTGCACATGTAATTGGTTCTTCTTAGATAAACTGCCATTTATTTTGACACACTGTACTGTCATTGTTAAATACAATGTAAACCAATCAATTGTTGAATTGTCACATTGATAAATGCTAGATATGTTGATAAGAATAACATGGTCAACAAGGTCAAAAGTTTTTCTAGGATCAACTGGAATGGATCCAACTAATTTTCCTTGATCTAAGGCAGTAATCTATTCATCTAGAATGGAGACCAAGGCTGTCTCACAGGAATGGTTTTCTCTGAACCATGACTGGTTTTTATGAATTAAATTATAGTTTGATAGGTATATCAGAACTTGTCATAAACATGTTTTGCTAGTAGATTCGACAGAGTTAGTAAGATAGATATGTATCTGTAGTTATTGACATCTTCTTTGCTGCCAGATTTGTGAATGAGGGGGGTAACTTTTACCAACTTCCTTGTCTGGGGAAACACCAAGGTGGATATGTTTAGATTACATACGTAAGCTATGCTGTCAGATATTATATCTGCAGCAGCCCTCAGGAGACACGGCGCAAAATTTTCTAGACCTGTTGATTTCCTTGTTGTAATAGTTTTCAAAAAATTAAAAACCTTTTCATTTGGTATTGCAGAGATAAAAAATATTGTGTCAAGAGGAATTTTTCTGAATAGAAATTTCTTAGTTCATTGTGACTGAGTTTACAATTGGTTCCTTAATTCTGGAGGCAATGCTGCCAAAAATTTTGTTGATTGTAATTGCTACTTCAACATCCTCATCAATAATCTTCCTGGCTAAGTTGATGGAGTTGGGATGGCCTTGTGGAACACTTACCTGCATCTAGTTTGTTAAAACTTTCCACACAGAATTCTTATTGCAATTATTATCCAAAGCTGACTGATAGTAATTCTTCATTGCCCTATTTGATCATTTTGGTTACTTTATTTCTCCAAGTTTTGTTATTATCTCCTTATGAAATAAAAATACTGAATGTAGAAAATATCAATGTACCTTGCTTGAAATGGCCACAAAGCCTGGTTGAAATATTTTGCACAGTTTTAAAGCTGTGCTCTGGAAATGAAGATGTTTACAAACAGACAGATGGACACAGAAGTAGCTGTATCCCCCATACTATTGCGGGAATAAAAAAGGCCAAGGGTGTTCTCTGAGGACATCAGTTTAAAGTCTCTTTTTTGGTTGACCACTGAATTGTACTTTAGACATACTTGTGTCAATACCCCAATCAACTCCTCTATAAAAATATGATGTATAATTGTGATCAGGATAAGAATGCTCTCCGAACAGTGAATTGCAAAAGGACAGTCAGAAAAATCTAGCTTTTTGGAGGTAACTGATAAATAACAGTAAGTTAGGATGAAATTGCAGTTAAGATTGGTTTATAATGATCATACAAGATGGGTTTATATGATTGAACAAGATTGGTTTATATTGTCATACAAGATGGGTTTATATGATCGTACAAGATGGGTTTATATGACTGTATAAGATGGGTTTATATGATTGTATAAGATGGGTTCATATGATCATACAAGATGGGTTTATATGATTGTACATGATGGGTTTATATGATTGTACAAGATGGGTTTATATGATTGTACAAGATGGGTTTATATGATTGCACAAGATGGGTTTATATGATTGTACAAGATGGGTTTATATGATTGTACAAGATGGGTTTATATGATCATAAAGATGGGTTTATATGATTGTACATGACGGGTTTATATGATTGTACAAGATGGGTTTATATGATTGTACAAGATGGGTTTATATGATTGCACAAGATGGGTTTATATGATTGTACAAGATGGGTTTATATGATTGCACAAGATGGGTTTATATGATTTTACAAGATGGGTTTATATGATTGTACAAGATGGGTTTATATGATCATAAAGATGGGTTTATATGATTGTACATGACAGGTTTATATGATTGCACAAGATGGGTTTATATGATTGTACAAGATGGGTTTATATGATTGTACAAGATGGGTTTATATGATTGTACAAGATGGATTTATATGATTGTACAAGATGGGTTTATATGATCATACAAGATGGGTTTATACGATCATACAAGATGGGTTTATACAATCATACAAGATGGGTTTATATGATTATACAAGATGGACTTATATGATCATACAAGATGGGTTTATATTATCATACAAGATGGGTTTATATGATCGTACAAGATGGGTTTATATTGATTGTACAAGATGGGTTTATATTATCATACAAGATGGGTTTATAATGATTGTACAAGATGGGTTTATATTATCATACAATATGGGTTTATATGATAGTACAAGATGGGTTTATATTATCATACAAGTAGGGTTTATATAATCATACAAGATGGGTTTATAATGATCGTACAAGATGGGTTTATATGATTGTACTAAGGAATAATATTGCATAGAAGATATACAAGTTTTTGGAGTAGATATAACTGGTAAGGAAATATTTCATGAGTGAAGTGTGAAACATTGTATTGTTATGAGTGGCTTAAAGTGGCCTTTCCACTGCTCTACTGTCAATACATATGTTTCCACTTCATGAGTGAAATTTTTATATCATTATATATAATGAAGATTTCCTTTATTATATACTTTTCAAAGCAAAACCCATTGATTTGCATGGATCATTCCTCCCTTCTGTACCAATGCGAGTAACAACAAGGATACTACATTGATATAAAGAAGTTCTGAAATTTACATTAATTTAGGACAGTAACCTTTTACAAATTTATCTTGTACAAATAATGCTTCAAATTGTGTATTTTGTCAAATTAATGACTGTTTGCAAAAGAAAAATGTGAGATTTATATTTCCGTTAACAGTTTCTGCTTGGTTAATACAGTAAACATTACTGGGGTAGAAGTACTGTACAAATATTCCAGAGTGGTCTCATCTGATAGACTGTAGAGCATAACATCTTTAAACAAAGTAGTTTAATCATCGTGAGCTTACTTGAATGGACTTTGATTCTTTCATTTCTGCATTCAAATGTGAATTTTGGGCAATGGTAACTTTGCAATCTAGATTAGGAACAATGCTGCACCAAAATTTGTATTGTCACTTAATTAATTCTTGCAATCAACATTCATTAATGTCTGATTTCTCCATTGTTTTCTAACATGAATATAATTTTGTTGAGAATTAGAATCTCTACCCACAAGATTTTATTACTATTTTTAACCATGAGTTTTGCCTAAAAATTGTATCAGTTTGTTGCAGAGTGTAAAAGCACACTGTATGCGTGAAAGAATAGCCAAGTGCAATAACTGATGCAAGTTGAGTCACTAAAAATTTGCAGGATTCATATGGAAAATTAATTAAAAAATACTAATACTTGAAGCCTAATTCTTTTTCTTTGGAGTTAACTTTCTGGAAATTTATTATGGCTCTATCTTATTCATACATATGAACCCCCAGCACGGGACAGTCTTTATCTTGAGTTAAGGGCTGTCTCCTGTTCCTCCCGTCATTCACTGAAATGTACCACATATGCAAAATTATTAGTGAAAAATTTTTCCCCTATTTTTTTCTTCACAGATTGATTCCACCAAAGTATATTTACTGAAATTATCACATAGTCAGTACATATTTCCTATAGTGTGTGCAGTTTCATATTTTTCATATTACAACATGTTAACATACCACTTTATGTGATTCTGATTGGTCCAAATATGCCATGAAATTTTTGTGCAGTATTCTCTTTACTAATTTACTGCTATCATGGGAAAACATTCTGAACCCCGCCTTCTGAAATTTGTTGTTTTCACTATGAACATAATTTATGAAACTCGTTGGCTAATGTCCAAGGCTTGCAAAAGCTGGATATTATTCAACTCATTTCATAAATTCAATATTACATCATTACCCATTGGATATCCTCCATGAATGGCATCATATGATTGTAAACTGGCTTAAGCAGGGCAAGACAATGTAGTTGCTAATTTTACCCTTTGATAGTACTGGCATGGTCAGCTGGCTTCACTGTTTGAAGTTTATTGACACAGATTATATTATGTGGGTACAGAAGTAATTCTGAAAGAATCAAAGATGATAAATAATTATGGTTGGGTTGCTAAAGAGTTCAGCATAAAACAATAAATATTACTTTGATTCTCTCTATAAAATTATCTTCTGACTTGGTGCTTACAGAATTTTTTTGATGGATTAGACTCTATACTATGCATGATCAGAAATACTTTGGACAGGATATTAAATGTTAACTGATTATGGCTGGGTTACTGAAAAGCTCAAGTTGCATAAAACCGGGTCAGTTTGACTTTAATTTTTAAAGTTCGTCTAGATGTTGTTACGAATATGTAATTTAATTACTTGTGTGTTAATTTTAAATTCTTTTTTATTTTATTTTTTTATCATTACATTTCATTGTAATGATTATTTTCATGGGATCTGATATTTTTGAAAGAGATATTATGTTTATATAAAACATAGCATGACTCACATAAGCATGATTTTTGCATGCCATGGTTTGTTGATTTAAGTAAACACCACGCGAAAACGATTGGTTATTGCCAAGGTCATTTTTCTGGCCCACGTGAAATTGCATTGTTTATTGCGAAATAGTCACACGTTCCATCGTGCGCACCTGAAATGACATCTTGGTTCAGTTTAAAAATACTCAGATCCCCGTGAAATATTGAGTCATACAATATATCTTCAAGAAGAAGGATATATTTCTATTAGGTGCCATTAGGAGTTGTATTTTTAACATCTTTGGAGTTCGAGATGTTTTATCATAGATGACAGCTTGTTCAGAAGATCATCTATTTATTTAGAATATAATAATTTATTCCCTGGAGAACTATACAAGTGACAGATATTCGATGGAAATTTGTTCTAGTTGTGGTTCATCGTGGAACTCTTGATATTCGTATAAAGACTTCACCTGATGTCATCATCCTCCAATCTTGGAACGTCATCAAGATTCGAACCTGGATTCAGTTAAAATTATTTAGTGATAGGACTTGTATTTTTTCAGTACTATGATAAATGTTTGGATTGTCTTCACAAACTGTAAGTCCTATTTTATTTTTTCACCTTTTCATCGTGTTTTCAAGGGAAATAAATTATTTTTGTTGAAACTTACAAAGCTTGTTGGTTTCACTCTTTTCTTTTGTTACTTTTGAATGAGCCTATACGTAACAATGTCTAAGCATGCCAGTGTCAACACACCAAAATCCAACCAACCGAAAATTAGCACAAAATTTAATGATGGCTGAACATGTGAATTTCAGTGGTTGAAATCAAGTTTAAAGGGTCATGAATATGCTTTCTGCTCTTCCTGTAATGCTGATTTTAAAGTCTGTTACAGTAGCAAGCATGACATCATGCATCATATAGATACCCTATCTCATAAAAGCAAATTAACTGCGAAAAAAAATTAACTTGTGAAAGAACTGCTTTGATGTGCATATTTAAAATTTTTTTACAAATTAAATTTGTTCAAAAGTTATAAGTTTTGTCTAGTTGCAGATAAAAATTGGGTCCATGAAAATCCTCTTTTGAGGTTAAAACTCCTGATCTGTCCTAACCTGACCAGTCTTTTCTGTTGTATGTATGTTTATTGATTAAATATTTGTATGTACTTAATTTATACTGTGTGCTTAACTATTGTCCATAATTGAAAGTTGCAAACAGAATGTTTACATAGCAAACTTTTGAACAGAATGTTTACATAGCATTCAAGTTTGGAACATTCTAGGCCCAGTCTAGTTTACAACTGGACTGGAAATTCCATTGCAATGATTCACGTCTAGGTCAAGTGAAAATGTCTATAAATAGGGATTTGATAAATAATTCATTCCTGTTTAAATCAGTCTGTGGGAATCCATTCTGATCAGAATGTACAGCTGTGTTCAGATATAATTTGAGAAGAGTTATTGAAAACATTCATTGGAATTACTAAAGTGCCCATTCACTTTTAGACTAATACACAACTTTGGATTACTGTGAACTCATTCAAAGACATTCTGGATTGCATAAGTGTGTTATATCAGGACATTTAAAACAAACAGAATTCATTTGCAAAATTATATAATTCTGGACTTGTGATAGGACATTTAGGATTATTTGGAACTTAATTCACAATAATGTAGATGTCTCTTGGATTATGGAGAGAGGGAGAGAGAGAGATGAATAATGTACTTAAGGGCAGATATATTGCCTAAATGGGAAAAGAAAGTACTTCCAAAAGGGATATCACCATTGTGGCAATATCATTTTTCTTCCATTGATATATTTCAATGTCTTGTTATGAAATATATAACAAATCAAAAAATCATCTGCACTTTTTCATATCTTCTAATATTTGTACTCCAACAATCCCCATTTTTGTCATTTGTCAAATTAAATTAAATTTTTATACATCAGACTGCTCTAAAAAGTACAAACAAAACCTTGTAAACTCATGTACAAGTTGAATCCAAATACAACCAGCTCAGATTCAGATATGCTGTTGCATAATATACCAACAAATCTGGGTCAATGCTGTTTGCAATTGGACCACTTAGACAGGATTTTATATAGTAATTTCTAATTATTATTATTATCCACATGCCAAAAGATACTAATAGCAATTACTTATTCAGTAAACAACAAGTGTCCCTCGAAGGGACTGACATTCTGCTAACCCAAAAGAATTTCCTCGAATTTAAGATACGATCATTTCTTTCTTTTACTTACAAAGTGTCAAAACTGTTACTGATATTTTTCAGCAATAATAAGATTTTTAAATTAGCGGCAATGAATTTGCTACTGTAGCCATATTGGATTTAAGATCAGCACCATTTTCATTTGAGACAAACTAGACATCATTTAAAGTCCTTTAGTAAAAATTCCAAGTTAATATGACCATCCATTCTAAACAAATAGCTATAACAAAATTTTCACTGTGGCCATCATAATTAAACAGGATTATCCTTAGTACACAAGATTAAATATTTTAACAGTGATACCACAATGCTTTTCATTCATACCTAGATGTTGTCTATCTCTGATTATTGCATAATTGTTTGGAAAAATTGCTGTCAAGGAAAATTATACAGAATACACAAAGTATGCTACATGTATTATCCTTGATGCCCCCTGATCATGCATCATCTGTGACTTTGTACAAGGAATTTAAGAGCCAAAACATTGATGCAAAACCTGACTTTCAAAAAAAAAATTTAAATACAAAACTATCAATGGGGATGCACCTGCTTAAGAGATTAAACCCTTGGAACTTAATTCAACAAACTATTCAGCAGACTCTGCCATGGAGGCTAAATTAACCACATGCTGAGTTTTCATTATTAAAGTGTTAAGATATGGAACTCACATACCCTGTCAGAATGGCTAGCTCAACAGACAGCTTCAAAAGGAAATACCTTGAATTTGTACTTAAGTGCGAGGACCTTTTTTCCATTTAATGTCACATTGTCACTATTCCTATGATGTATTGGTATTAAGTATCTTGTAGTTTCCTTTTGTAAATTAAACTTGGTATAGTGGACACTATCCAATTATTTAAATAATGGTGTTTCTGAAAATGAAATGAAGCTACAAGACGATGTCTCGCCTTGTTTTCTTTCAATTCTTATTGTTATACATTAGTATGAATTTGGTCATCTGACCCATAGTAGTACTGCATTATATCCAAAATCATGTTACAATGAGGCACATTATAACAAGGAAGTGATGTATAAAGAAAATAAATTATTATTATTATTATTAGTAGTAGTAGTAGTAGTAGTATATATTAATCAAATATATTGATATATTAGGTTTCATAAAAAAAACACATTCACACTTATAAGTGTTATCATGCTCATAACTAAGCCACTACAGATAAATAAGAGTCCCTACAAGGGAATAATGCTCTGTCCAAATAGTTTCCAAGACTTCAAGATAAGACCATTTATTCTTTTTAAATGCTGATTGCTGAAACCATCTCTCATATTCTTCAGCCATAAGATTTTCAAACTAGGTTCCTGTGGCAGTTATAATGGATGTAAGGTCAGCATCATTTTCATTAAGAACCAAGAAGAAGTTATTGTGAAATCCAATCTTTATCAATTCTGGAGGAGTAGCAATAACAAGATTTTCAAGATGGCTACTATGATGTCCATGTTGGATGTCAGATCATCATTTTCATTCAGGACTGACTAGACACAAGAAGTCTTCTGGTGAAAATCTGATGTCAGTACAACTTTCCATTTAGGACCAGTAGCAATAACCAGATTTTCAAGATAACTCCATGGTGGCCATACAGGATTTCAGATCAGTAAATTTTTCATTAGGAGCAGCTGGATATCGTAAGAAGTCTTCTTGTGAAAATCCAAAGGTGTTATGACTTTCTGTCTATGAATAGTGATAAGACTTTGAATATTGCCACAGTGAGCATAATTTTTATTTAATAATAAGGCAAAAATAAATGTGCTTCCGGTTCGCTGACCATCCCTGTTTTCATTGCCGACCCTAGCCCCCCCCCCTCCCAAAACTGATTTGGGCATCTAGTTGAGCAGGTTTAGCCCAGTAATTGAGGTGCTTAATAATTTATATGTAATAATCATTGTGATATATATAATGTTTAAAAAAAATTGAAAACAAAAATTAAAAAGGTCTGGGTCTTTGCAGTTTGCAGTTGGGCTCATCTTATAAGTGGGTACATACATTAGTGTGGTCTAGTGGGGTATAGTGAACAGAATATTAATATACCACAATATAACACAGTAGTAATTATTGTATGTATATGTTTGAATGTAGTTGTAACAAGCAAATTCAGTGCAACCTGTCAAGGCCATTTCTGACAATAAGAATGTACTCCCTCCACTTTCTGAAGGCAGTAATAATCAGTGTCTCGCATTTTGCAATTGTACAACTACAATTGTATCTTAAAAATAAAAAACCAGTGGATAAAACTACAAGACATGAAAATTATTTTCACTCTTTTGCTTGTTTGTTTTGTTTTTGGACACAAAATGGAAATGTTACAGATATGTTTGCACAAATAAAAAAGAAATTTATGCCATCTGAAAAAGTGGAGAAAATATAGTTGGACTTTTGACCATTTACTGCACTTCAGTGTGGAGACTGAACTGCCTAATTGGCACAGAATGTATCCATCAAGTCAGTATTATCTAGGCCAATTTAAGTACATGTACATGTAGCATGTAAATAACTATAGCCACGTGCTACTTGTGACAATATCATAGTGAATAGTTTAGTGATACTGCCCCAGCTTCAGACTGCATCACAAATTATGATGCAATGGCTCTGCTACGCAATTGCTACACAGCAAAATGAATTACCAATGTGTGTACGGCAATGCCAAAGTTAAACATCGCCAATCTTTAGCACCACATGTCAAGATCACACATTTTGGTATCAGAATATCTTGTAGTGACAACAGAAAAATCTTCAAAAGAAAACAAGATCAATCTCATCATAAAATGAAGTGATCTTTGTCTAATATAACAGTACTGCAGTATTATGTTTTGCATTACAGAAATTAACTTTATAGAACTAAGTTTCTGTAAATCAAAATAAAAATTCATAAGAGTTTCCTAGTCATTTCTTTATTTATACCCCTCTTTAAATCATATTTCTCCATGTATCCAAAACTGGCTACAAGACAATGGTTTAGTTTGGAACCTGGCTGCTACAACTGTAAGTCGCGATAATACTAGTCAAATGACTTCACAAGTAGCTATACCAGCTGCACCAGCAACAAAGGGGTATATAAACCTCACACTAACATAACAAAGTGATCAGTTGAACAAATGAATCAACCCTTATTATTCCCTCTGACGAGTTACATAAGTAATGAAACTGGTCAGGAACAGAGGGTGGCTATAACACCCCAGCAGACGGGAGGGTTCACATCCACATCCAAACAGTCATTATCTTCCCTATGTTTAGTGATATGTGTTTGCTGACAACATGATATAGATCAAAACAGGACTACCATTTTTTTATATACATGTTATTTGTGTTTTCCAGTGGGATGTGATTGATACATGAATTATATAACATGTGATTGATACTTCAATTCATGGATTTTTCATATACAGTGTACAGTACTTAATGCATTATGATCTGTACTAAACAAATATAAGTTGTCAACATACAAGTGTATTTCAGACTAGCTTTGTCTTCATGGTGATCAAAAGCACATTTTTGTGCACACTTCATTACCCCCCTCCCCCACTCCATTCCACGCCATTTTTGGGTACATGTATCATTTTCTTTTTAGCTAATTGACTTGGCTATAACACGGTTTGGTCTATAACATGGTCAGGTTTAATGGAAAGCCAACAACCATGATATGGAGGGGTCAAACTCTATAGTCAATACCATAATAAGCATACTTTTTAACATAATATGCATACATACAGGCACTGCATATTTTGATCCAGACAAGTGGACTGTACTAGGATGACCACTGATGATGATTGAAGCTCATATAATAAAATCAACAGAACATTTAAAAGATAGCTATAAATTGTGCTGCAAAAGTTGGAATTATTGTATGTCATCATGGATTTACTATATCAGGGGTCGCCAACCCATGGCACACATGCCACAAGGTGGCACATCAAGAGGTTTTGTGTGGCACACGAAGGGCAGTCAAAAATCTTGATTGTAACAGTGTTACTCTCTTACTCGTGGCACGCCCTCATTCATTTTGTAATTAATCTGGAAAAAAGTGGCACACTATGTAAAACAGTTTGCCAACTTCTGTACTATATTATTCCATAGAAGCAAACATTTTATGGTTCATGCCTAAAATTTTCCAACAAAATACATTTATATTCATTCAATGATCACCAAAATCTACCATATGTACTCGCTTATAAGCTGAGTCAAACTGCAAACAAGAAAGATCCTCATCTGCCAGAGCATAATGCACCTACAGAGCAGAGCCTATGTTGTTTATTCTATTGATTAATCCTAACAAACTGCACAGATCCAGACCTGCCAGTGCATTATGTGAACACAGATTTGGGTCTGTGCACTTTTGCAGTTGGACTCGCCTTACAAGCAAGTACATACAGTAAGTGCACTCTACTTTCAATCCTTTTGTTCATTCTTAAAAAGTAATCATATAATTTAGCCATTACATGCCCAACCATTGGGGTGGGAGGCCAGACCCTGTGGGAGTCCAAAACTTCCATCAAACAATTTAACTGGGAGCGGGCCCTATAATTAAGAAGGTGTGTCTATAATTTATGGCAATATCATAAAAAATATATAAATCACTGGAGAACAGTTCTCAATGGAAATGGCAATAATAGATATCAAAACTGATAAATCAATCCAAGTGGCCATTTTAAGGACACACATGAGCAATCAATCAGGCCTGAGTGGGTATCAAAACCCAATACCCTTGGATTATGACTCTGATGCTCTGCCAACTGAGCTACCACAGCTACACACCCCATTAGTTGAAAAAAAAATTGAAAGAAGTAGTGTACTTTTAATTTGTGTGACCAATCAAAAATGGGAGAAGAAAGTGAGGAAGAAACAAATTGCTCCAAGATGGTGCTTCTTTCTGTCTCTTGGAGTTTTAGGGAGTATGTTATATAAATAATATGAAATAGGAGTAAACTGGACAAAAATACACTTCCGAAGGATCAGCACAGTTGATGATATGAAGTGCCATTAGTAGGTTTCAGAAGTTGAAATATATTAAAAGTGTTAAAAAAAATATGTTAATATGAGTAGCATGAACAGCACATTACATGCCTGTCCAAAGTTTTTGAATGGTCATGTCTAAACCATTACATGCCTGTCCAGAGTTCAATGGTCCTGTCTAAACCATTACATGCCTGTCCAGAGTTGAATGGTCCTGTCTAAAACATTACATACCTGTCCAGAGTTGAATGGTCCTGTCGAAAGACTCTATACAGTAAGAATGACTCAGGAGATTATCTGTCAACAGATCTCAATGACCTGGCCCTTTCTTCATGGTAAGCAGCCTTGAAATGAACTTACTACGTATGCAGAAATCATTATTTTCTTATTAAATTTACCGTGTCCATTATTGTCTTAAGTGTGAGCCATCCACAAATTTTGATCTAGGAACTCACTATGGAACAAAAGTTGCTCTGCAAAAAACCAATTTGTTTTGCCACAACAACAATGACCTTTGACCTTATGACCCACAAATCAAAAGGAATCCTTCATACCTTAGGTGCAAACTTGCTACAAATTCTGGTAAAGGTACATGGTGTAGAACTAAAGTTATTATACAAAACATTTTTGTTCTTTCAATGTCGGGACCCCATGTGGCAGAGTGGTCTGAAGTGCTTGCGTTTACCAATCATGGCCATTTCACCTTCGTCCACATTAGTTTGTGTCTCAGGCTCAGCCAATGTATGAATGTGAGCAAGTTTGTCAGTAGCGTCCCATAGGTCAGTGGTTCTTATTGAGGTTTTCCCTGGTTCTTCATTCTCCTGTTACACATACTTGCCTGCCATATATATATCCTATCATGTACTGAAAAATTAAGTATTAGTCCCCAGACAACAACTTTCAGTGTGACTTCAAACTTTGACCTTGTGAACTCCAAGTCAATTTGCTTCTTACTTAACCAACCTGTAAGTCATACATAACCTTTGGTTATACTACATGATCAAAAACTGACAATTTTGTGCAGAAACCTTTTTCTCCTTTCAGTGACCTTTGACCTTTAATAACTAAAATTATTAGGCTTCTTCCTGACTCCAAGTGCAAGCAATCCACAAGGGTTGGTGAAGTTCTGTGGTGTAAAACTAATGTTATTGTGTGAAAACCAAGTTCTTCTTTCAGTCACACTGACAACGTCCTTAATCCTTTTGACCCCACAATTAATGGGCTTCTTTCTTACAACAGGTGCAAGCCATCCACAAAGTTTCATAATTATACATGAAAAGAAACCTGATTTAAGATGTGGAAATGAAATAGGAAAAGATGGACATCACAACATAAAATACACTTTGCCTAACAGTGAACATATCCCTGTGAAGAAAAACATGCTAACCACATTCTTATCAGTTGATATATCATAAAATACAGCAAGTGAGCCCTGTGCAAGCATTACAACACAGTTTTCATCAAAACTATTTTAAACATGCTTCATAGTTTCACAGTTGTACCTTGTAAGTAGTTTTCACATATCTTTTGCGGTCGTCCACATATGACGTCACACATATTTTGCCATTTTTTGACCCCCCCCTTTCGTCACACTTGGTCACAAAAACCCAGACCCCCCTCTATGTGACATCACAAATCTCTTACCCCCCTTTTTCCCGCAATTTTTTGTAATACTGAAAAGTAAATGTAATGTAAATCAGTTAACTATACAGACAAAACAACAGTCTTTTATATAAAATAGCGTTTAATTAATCAGGACTGCTTGGCTAGTTAAAAGTTAATAAAATTATTTGTAAAAATTTAATTAATTTTAAACAAAAAAATAAAAGAAATGTACATTAAACACATCAATCACTTCAGTTCTTACTAACATTAAAGTTTCAAGAAATCCACAAAAATTCTAAGGGTTTAAAATCTCAAGTATTTGGAAATTAATTATTTCTCTTCATAGTTATCTTTATCACAAGGCAATGTAAGATGCTCCTCCATTGAACGAACAAGAAATCCATTTGTTTCTACATTACCAGTAACATCATTTAATGGAAGGGATATTCCCTCCAAGTCAAGCTCCTCCTCGTCAATCCAATCCACTTTCTCCATTCTCTACATTTGTTAGTATGACTATCATTTCGCGTTGCCTTCTAATAGCAACTCTCATTGGTCTGATGCGCTTCAATGGAACTGCTATTTGTCTGTGAAGGACTGAGTGACTGCGCAACATGACCAGAGAGCTGAAGTAAAAGTAGCACATCTTGCAAATTCTCTCATTCAGCACAGATTGAAGTGAAGGGCAATAAAGATTGTAGGGAATTGTCTGAAATGTGTTTGCTGACCAAGGTAGAATGTCTTCCATTTTGAGACTGAGTTGCAAATAAGGATGGAAATTTGTGCAAGGCTCCACCTGCTGCTCATTCTGGAACTTTGAGCCCTTTACATGTTTGAACAAGGGGTAAAGGAGGAGGAAGAAATCTGTCTTTTTTCACACTGAAGTATGAGCTTCGTGCTTTCGAACAGCACATGTTGTCGTCACACTTCACAATTTGAAGCAAGTACTGGCTTGAGCGGACATGGGTGTCACACCAGTTTTGATCTCTACACAATGTATCCTGTTCCATGAGGTCTGAATTTAATGGATCCATATACTCAGCAATGGTTGGGTAATTGTCTACAGTCAACTGTGATCATATTTCGGCAAACGTTTTTCCGGCAGATTCAAAGTCAATTGTCTTACCTTGTTTGTCTAAATGACTGCCATAGTTGTCATGAGGTAATATTATTCCACTCAGTTCCCTGCTCAGTGGCACCATCTTTCTCTCCACTCTGTTAAAGGCACTTCGTCCTGGAACATTTGTTGCAATGAAGACAGAGTCAAGATCATGTTTCAAGAAATGGTGGATGGCAACCTTAATGACTTTTTGATACCATGGGTTTTCATCTGGCCCACCATCAACAATAAACACAAGAATTGGCTTGACCAGTTTATCAATACCAGTCCTGGTTATGGTATCGAATTCTGTTAGACACAGCAACTTTTCAAAGTCAAATCCATGGCTGAGTGCTGTTGATGCAGAGTGTTTTCCAGATCGGATGGCTAACAGCATCTCTGTTTCCAAGACCATTGTGATGGATCTCAATGCCAGCATACACTGAGGGTATAAGCTTGTGCCAGGCAGCAACTATCCAGTCGTGGTCAGGAAGGCTTACTTTATACTCACTGTGCATTAGCAGTGGACTCTGCTTATTGGCAGCAAACAGACCAATTGGGACATGACATTTATCGTCCTGGCAGATAGACCAAACCTCATCCAGTCTAAGCATGGAAGACAGTTCTTCCAAATGTCTTATTGTAGCTGTGCAAAACTGGCTATCAATATGTTTAGTGTGACAATCATTTTGCGCTCAAATTAACATTACTGGGAGAGTGATAACATGACGCTTACCTTCTGACGACGAACTATTTTCAAATCCCTTGCTTTCTGGGATCTTTTTGATCATCAACCTTCCTCTTTAGTTTCTTTTCCAACTCAGTTTTTCTTTCTTGTTTATCTTTTAACTCTAAGTTCTGCTCATTTGAAAGTAGTCCTTGTTTCTGCCGATTATACAAACCAACAAGGTCAGAATTTATTACATCAATTTCGGATTTCAAATGTAATTGGACAATAGCATTTCTCGGAGTAGCCAAATGGCCTGTAGAAGGCAATGTTTCAGAAGTAATGATATTCAAGACATCAGTCGGTTGTTGATTGGACTCTAAATTATCCTGAGTAGAAACTTTTTTTGAAACTGGTGGTGCTTGTTTTGTCCAAAAGTTAAGAAGTGATCCTTTCTTTGTAATGGAGATTGCCTTGAGCTCTTGCAACATATGGTTAACTTTTTCAGCCAAATATGTGTCATTCTTGCTACTATTCCACTTTATAATAAGTTCATCTTGGCACATCTTTTTGGTTTTGTAGGATATGCTAGCACATAAGCGTAAAATAAAGACTGAAATAATTTATTTTTTCCATTGCTGTGGGCTGCCGAAAAGTCATGAAAATGAAAACTAGTGTAAGACTGGACACCTTACATTGTATGGTTTGAATAGTGTAAATGTTACTAGTTACTCCTAAGACATGCCTCAGGTCTGAATATCTCTAGATTCTGATGCTTGCCTGCCAGTGTTTGCTTTATCTGTCATCACCTTGTTATCAGCAAGTGTGAATTTCACTCATGTTAAATATAATTGCTTTTAGACTCTCATCTAACTGTCCAGTTATAATGCCCCTATTTCAGCTAGCTTTAAATATGGGATTTCTATATTGTATTGGGCATAATAAATTGTAGGTCTATATTTTGTACCAAAATAAGATTAGTTGACTGTTGTTGTGATGTGTTTTGATTGACAGCCACTCTAAATACATTGTCTGAATAGTTTTGTGACTTTTTACAAGAATACTTACAGTTTTTTATATTATTTGTATTCAGTACTTTGTATTATTAGTAGGACTGTTTATAAGCTACCACTTCAGTGGTGTCAACAAAACATTTTCAATAAAAAGAAGAAAAAAAAAGAAAGAAAACAAAAGCTAACATTTGATATATTTATTCCCTTTAATGTGCGGCGTCCCAGCACAACACAGGGCAAAACCTTGGCACTACTCAACTAATTACATTTGTTGTTTTTTCCACATAAACAATATTAAAAGACTGAACGTTTACTGTGGACCGAATACCATCTTTCAGCTTGCTAAACTCATGTGTCTTTGATCTCGTCGGACTGTTGTCAGGATGGTGATAACTTGTTAGCCTATTGTTTTACTTTTCTAAAATCTAAGTTTAATCACCAGTAGGCCTGCAGTTTATTTAGTCTATATTTTGCTTTTAAAGTGTGTATTACATTATATTAAAAAAGAATTACATAATTAAAAAACAACAGTTTAAACCAGTTAAAGGTTATAACAATTATCCAATATTTCATCTGAGATAACAATATTAATATAAGTCATCTACGAGAGAGTTGTTATCTATTGTGGATAAAAATGGACTGAGGATGCAGGTCACAAAATCTTTTTTGTTCTGACATTATTTTTGAAAGGAGAGTTACACACTTATATTTATTGTGACATCATATTTCTTCAAAAGAAAACCTCCCCCCTCAATACACTTCATCACAACTTTTGACCCCCCTCCCCCCTCACTGAGTGACGTCATATGTGAACGCCCCCTTTTCACCTCTTCAAAGAAATTTACAAGATGCACACAACCAGGTAGAAGAATCTAGGTTTTATAAGGCGACACAGTACACACCAAAAGCCTCTCTAATACAACTGACTTCCTATATGACTGACCCACATACTGGAGAGATAAACTGAAAAAACTATCAAATATGTGTAAAGGTTATAAATGACCTATCAGAAATCTACTATAGTCACAGTGAATATTAAGTGAATGATGACGACTATATAACAATTGTACTGCACTGATATCTTTAAGATAGTCATGTTCAAGAAGTCACGACCCAGATTAACTTGCTTATGACAGCGCTGATTATTGATACTATTTACTGTATACAAATGCATTCATGCTAGTGCATGAGCTGACTATTGATACCATTTCATCATCATCATCATCATGAATCCCTTCACCCAAGAGGTCATTGGGGCACCACAGTTGACTTTACAACCAATTCTCTCCATCTTTCCCTGTTCTCTACTGCCCTTTTGGAATCTCCGAATCCCATACCTATCCACTCCTTAATGTTGTCTTCCCACCTCTTTTTGTGTCTGCCTCTTCTTCTGCACCCTCGCACTGTGCCTTGCAAGATTGTTTTTTTTCAGTCCAGATGATCTTGAGACATGACCATACCACTTCAATTTGCACTTTTTTACAGTGGTCAAGAGGTCTTCATAGGATCCGATGGCTTGTTGAATCCTGTTGTGGACTTCTTCATTGGTCAATGTATGAGACGCCCAAGATCTTGTGGTAACATCTCATTTTGAAGGTTTGAATCCTTCTTTGTAGATTTGATGTGAGCGTCCATTTTTCACAAGCATACAGAAAGATGGATATGACAACTGAGCGTATCAGCCTTATTTTGGAACCAAATGATACCAATTACTATATACTAATGCATTCATGCTAGTGACTGTGCTGTTAATACCATTACTATATACTAATGCATTCATGCTAGTGACAACACTGACTATTGATACCATTTACTGTATACTAATGCATTCATGCTTGTGACAGCACTAACTGTTGGTACTATTTACTGTACACTAATGCATCCATGCTAGTGACTGTGCTATTAATACCATTACTATATACTAATTCATTCATGCTAGTGACAACACTGACTATTGATACCATTTACTGCATAATACATCCATGCTAGTGACTGCACTGACTACTGATACCATTACTATATACTAACCCATTTATGTTAGTGACAGCACTGACTAATGATACCATTTACTTTGTACTAATGCATTTATGTTAGTGACAGCAATGACTATTTATAGCATTTACTGTCTACTAATACATTCATGATAGTGACAAGTACAAAAATTCCAGCCTGACACTTTAGAGGCAAATACTAAAATACCTATATGGCATGCTGTAAAATACTAAAATACCTAGATGGCATGCTGTAAAAGTTTCTATAGCTGTAGTCTAAAAAATCAGATAGTCATTAATATGGTTAATTGCAGACATGGAAAACTATCAACAGATGATGAACTGAAAAATCTTGCATTTCAAGCCTATTGTTTCAATTAGAAAAGATCCTCATCAGCATGCATTCAATATGATGGCAAATCATTTTTAATTAATTTTCCTATAATGTTCACAATCTTCCATCAATCCCCACTCATTGAGAGAGAGAGAGAGAGAGAGAGAGAGAGAAAGAGAAAGAGAGAGAAGAATCATCTGAAAAGACCTTGACCTTTACCTGTTAGTGCAAGGTCACAGAATTCCACCATGCCATTTCCTGTTTACTACACAAGATACCAGTGCACCAGTTTTCCCAGGTAGTTGGGAGCTCTATTGTTGCCTGCAGAATCAAGTGTATACACTCATTTATAACACAATCATTAATGACACATTTTATCAAGATCTACTTCACTTTCTACAGCAATAAATAAAACATCATCTTAAGCTTCGAAAGTGGGCACAATATTGTTTTTGGTGCCAAATAGGCAATAGGTGTGTAAAAAATGTAGGTAATGGAAGGCTGCCATACATCTGTATTTCCAACAGTTGTATCACCATTAATATAGGATGACAAATGCAATGCAACACAAGCTATAGGGTCTGAGTAGTTTTTTCAGTGCCAGTAGGGCGTGTCACTCTAGATTTAGGATAAAGTACCTCAAAACAAACATAAAAAGCAAGCAATATGGCTTTCAGTAGTCTATTGTATCCCACAGTGGTACACTTAGAAAAGTATTTGAGGGATATACTACATTGTATATTGTACTGTGAGTTAACTTTACAGTCCCAAAATTTGTCACTTTTGTTCTTACATTTTTGCAGCATTTTAATTTCATACTTCTGTCTATTTGATATGATTTAACTTTTCCATGACAGCTCTACCGATGTTTATTTTTTGGAGGGGGAGTTATTGGTTGTAAATACAGTAAAAATAATTTGCTATTAAAGGCAGAAGTTGGGGAGGAAGGTTTTATTTCCCCCTCACAGGCCAATTCCTTCAGGCAAGAAAATATATAATGATGTGTTTTATAACATTTAAAACACATTCACTGTCTACCAAAAGTAAATCAATGTCAACAAGATAAAATTGGAAGGAATCTGAATATAATTTAACAATTAAAGAATTTGATGTTGACAATATAATTTAATAACTTTAAAAAATATGTTCTACCTTGACAAAATTTTATTGTTTTTTTTAAGTCACCATGCCTTTATGCCAGGTAATTATCACCTATCCCAGATATTCCACTTTTCCATTTCAGTGTACTAGGGGCTTGTATGGCCATGTGATATTTGGATGCTGACTATTATAAATCACTTGCATCTTACCTCTTTACATTTGGGTTCAAGTCTCAGTTCTTACTGGGATCTTCCTGGGCTCTTCTTCCACCAAAAATGCTAGCTGCCATGCATGGCTTATCCCATGCTGAAAAATAGCATAAAATGCCAATAAACCAAACCAAACCTTGATATTCATATTTTGCAAATCTTTCTGCAATACAAAAGCCAGGACACTTTATGCCAATCTGTAGGTTCTACTAGCAACAATTAAGAATTCACCTGTGAAATGACAAACATCTTAAATACCATTAGCAGCTTCTTCTATGCCTAGGTAAGGGTTAAAAATTACTTTTCCATTTTTCAAAAGTTTACAGGCAAATTTCAAAGTGGAAAAACAATTTTTTCTTTCTTTTGAAAAAGTATTCTCACTCACAGTAATTTATGGAAATTATAAAATCATTTTCTGCAAATAATAAAACAAGAATGTCCTTTTTCCCACTCACCCAAGTCTTTAAAAAATTACTGACAACCATCAGAACTGGTAACACAGACTCTCCACAGGATTATAACTTCCTGAAATATCCTCTGTGTGGCAATTCTTCTGAATCAGAGTTCAGCCCATAAAAGAACTGGCAATTTAAAATCACCCAAAATGTGAATAATGAAGAATGACATTAGGACTCAGTCATTTTTTTAAAAAAATATTTCAATTTCATACTTACCATATATGCTCGCTTATAAGATGAGTCCAACTGCAAAACTGCATGGACCCAGATCTGCTGTCTCATAATGCGCCTGCAGATCTGGGTCTGTGCAGCTTGTATGGAATAATCAGTAGAACAAATAATACAGACCCTGATTGACAGGTGCATTATGTTACAGCAGATCAGTAGGTTTGGTGTTTGCAGTTTGACTCAACTTTTATAACTGAGTATATATGGTAAATAAAATTCTTTTGGAAATATAAATATCTCAAAAAATATGCAGTCTCCTATTCTTGAATTGGTACTACATGTATCAATATGTTGAGCAAGAAAGGAAATATCTCTAATTAGACTGAATCTGCTTAATAATGTGTGTACATAATTACAGGTGTAACAATTTATTGTTCAAGCTATTATACCGTATATACTCATTTATAAGTGGTGTAGAACTGCAAACAATATACACACATAATGCATTGGCAGATCAGGGTCTACGTCTGTTCTACTGATTACATACTACATAGATCCAGATCTGCCAGTGCATTATGTGACAGCAGATATGGGTCTGCTCAGTTTGCAGTTGGTTAAGGGAGTATATACGGTAACCGGCAACACCAATTTTCTAATCAGGACAGCTCACTACAAACCTGAGGTATGAGGACGGTATCATAAACATGTCACCTCTATGACCCATTATCCCTGATTATGCCTAATTAATGCAACTATCAATTAAGGCTTCAAAGAATGACTCTCCATTAAAGCTCCCAACTCTTTACTTAAGCACAAGAAGTGGAAAGTTGTTATCAACTATAGTTGTCAGTCCTTTCAAAATATCATCATTAAGATCCCAAGATATGGAGACCCAACATACACTTCTGTAGATGTTTTAGAATATATCAACAGGGACACATTTCAATCTGAACACAAATAATGAATGAGTCACTTCTCATAATTTTTAAAAAACATACATATCAGGTACTTTTGTTCAAGATGTACAACTTTAACATTTTTGTTATAAAATATACTTTTGGATTAAAGAATTACAAAAGTCTCTAGTCATAACCTGATTTAGAAGCAAATTTTAACAAACAAACAAAAAATAATCAAAAACTTCACAATTCTCATTAATATGTTTAAATTTTTAAAATCATCATTTGCACTGGGATTTTTATAGGGTGATTGGTAATGAGGCCTGGGCCAATCATTCTATCAAAGACATGCCCAACTGCAAACAAACATTTCAGGAATAAATTCTAAAAAAGTGGGGGTTCTACTCGAATTTGAATTATTTTCATTGAGACATGGTCCCAATATCAGCCTCCATGGGACCCTTAAAACATCCATTACTGTACTTGTTCTTAATCCTTTTTTTTTATTCTCTCAGCAGAGTTCTAAATAAGCAGTGTATTGTCATGTATCATGCAAGCAAAATGACTAGGGAAGCATAAAGAAAATTTTAAATGTCTTCACCTTAATAAAAACAATTTTAAGCTGTTGTCTCAAGTTTTCACTGTACTGCTCTCCCCCTCCTGGAAACAATCCATAAAAACTTATCAGGATATCATCTGAATGTTTGAAGTGATATTAGTACCTATCACTACAAGGGATCATACTCAAATATAACATTCAAAAGCAGCACAATTCTTGGTTACAAAGTTGTTTGCTGGATTTTAAAAGGCATCACGACTAATAAGACTCAGTCTAGTATCAAAAGTTTCCGCTTTTCAATGTTCACACAATACCCTATTTCATTTTTAAATATTGGGTTAGTTCCCCATTTATTAAATTCTTTTTTAGAGTTCTGTATCAGTCATGTTGGCACAGAGCATTTGCTCCATCAGCTGTTATCATTCCTTTCAATAGCTTTCTAGCTCAGCTGATGCAAACTTCCTGGTGAAAAATCAATGACTGGTTTAGTTTGGCTACTACCCAGCCAATCATGGAGTTGAGATATCAGGAGAGAAAAAGTGTGTGGGAGTTGCAATTAAAATTCTGCAACAGGAAGTAAAAGAATTGTAAATGTTTACTGGGTACCATTTTCCAACAGCAAACACCTTCGCATTTTGTATAAATTATGGCCCCAATGTACATTATGCTATTTATTGGAATTATAACTAGTATGGCAAAGTTGCCCATTATAGAAGAACTAAAAACTTCTATGCAGTCATACTTCTTTAAGAGAGGAATATAGTGACTACCAGTAATCACTGTAAAGTCCCTCAGTATATAGCTGTCACACTACAATGTGGGTATGTCATGGGTATCATTACATGGGATAATTTCGGTTTTATTATTACCAATTTATTTCACTTTTAGTTCTTGGCTAATGAAAACTTATTATAAAATGATTCAAAAACTTATTATAAAATGATTTTAAAAATTAATTAATGAGCAATCAGATCACAGCCTTGATGAAAGATCCCTCAGTACAAGCCTAACTCAATTGTAACATGCATTAAGATTTATTACTCTTATGAACTTTACAATAAAGAGGGAGAATTTATTTTATCACATGTTGATGATGAAAAAAATGTTCAGGTCCTTTCTGTGATGTTGTTATGAAATGTTAGAGAAAATGGCAAAGTATGACACATTGTGAGCATTCTGATCCTGTGCATTTAACTTAACAACCAAACTGTCATTTCATACATTTGCAAAAGGAATTAACTTAACAACCAAACTGTCATTTCATACATTTGCAAAAGGAATTTCATCTCCCACTGGCTCTAGGTCTAAAAGTGTGCAACTATTTAAAAACTCTTAAGTAATTACTTTACAATGTCTAGGTTTACAAAATTTATGGCTTTACCATCCTACATGGTTGTGACATAATATATGCTGTTCACTTCCTGAATGCACTCTCCCTATTTGATCCAAACACATCCCAATTTAACATCTCTGACTGATAAATATCCACATATGGTTTAAATGTATTAGCTGTGTCAGCTTTACATCAAAAAAGTAAGTCCAGCGCCTACATGCAGAATCCAGGATCAAAACAATAGTATAAAATGTGACCTTCACCCCATGGTTCAAGGTTGAACCACAATGTGCCAGAAGGAATCATCTTACAATGACTCATCCAAAGTATGATGAAAATCCATCAAAAATTTCAGGAAGTATAAACAAATGAAATGACTTTAACCAAAACCTTAATGCAAATACAACTGTAACCTTGACCCCAAAGTCTTGAGGCAAGTGAGCATGTCGCACAATGAATTGTCATCGCAAGTTTTAACAAAATCCATCAAGGAATTATGGAAATATAGACAAATAAAAAAAAAAACTAATGCAAATTTTCCATTTATTATGCAAATTTTCGATAACTGTAACATTGACAACAAGATAAAAGCAGAAAGGCTGTGGCACAGAATGAATAACCTCAAGTAAGCAATGGCTGATCATAAGTAAAAACAAAATCCAAAAATGGCTTAAGGAAATATGAAGAAATAAACCAAAATGTCTTCAACCAAAACCCTGACACAAATTTTCCATCTCACAAAGGGACAAAGATGTATGTTGTAAAATGAAATCTCAAAATTTGATGATGGATGATCCCAAATATGAACAAATCCATCATGGTGTTAAGGAAACAAAAGGAAATGGAAAACTGTATTCAGAACCGTAACACAGATTCTCTAAGATTGACTGTGATCCTTAGGTCAGTGTCGCAAACCTGCATGTTGCAGAATGAATAGCCTTTGTTTCATAATGACATATGATATCAAGGAATTTAGGAAAACATGCAAATTAAAGTCTAAAGGCAATCCTTAACTTACATGAAGATTCAAATTTTAAATGGCTTGACACATGCAATTTTGTAAAGGCAGACATACTAAAAAGAACAATTTTACATGCTGCGAAAGTGACAGTACAGGACATTTCCACACTCGCAAACCTCCTTTTTCTAGATACATGTAATTGGTATATTTACACATTAAGTAACTGACCATGACTTCCTTTTTCTAGGTAATTGGTGTATTTACACATTAAGTAACTAACCATGACTTCCTTTTTGTAGGTAATTGGTATATTTACACATTAAGTAACTGACTATGTGAGTACCAGTCATATCCATTTTCTGTGAAGAAGCATTTGCCAGAACTCCAAAGAAAACCTTCCCTATTTCTCCATAAGAGATCAAAATGACCCCTATATTCTCATATTCTAACTCTGACATCTGATTGGTCAACATCAAATCAATGACCAATCAGATATCAAAATCACAAGCTGAATCCAAAAATTTGGGTGGGTTTAATACTGGAGCCCAACTGAAAATGGGTACTCCTGACTTGTCAAGAATAGTAGGGAAACGGATTTAGCAACATAGATGATTATATACCTGTTTGGGGAGATGCAGTGTTAACACACAGTACCCTCATCAAGTACCAAGACTGACTTCAATAAGGGAAGGTGTAGAACTGGCATTTGCAGGTGACAGACTTGTCATCAAGCATGGGCCAATCATCAAGCATTGGCTTATAATTAAGCATGAGCTTATCATCAAGCTTGAACTTGTCATCAAGCATGGGTTTTTCATCAAACATGGATTTATCATCAATTATTAGCTTATCATCAAGCATGGAGTTTTTGTCAAACATGGATTTATCATCAATTATTGGTTTATCATCAAGCATGGGTTTTTTGTCAAACATGGATTTATCATCAATTATTGGATTATCATCAACCATGGGCTTATCATCAAGCATGGGCCCATCATCAAGCACAGGATTATCATCAAGCATGGGCCCATCATAAAACATAGGCTTATCATCAAGCATGGGCTTATCATCAAGCATGAACTTGTCATCAAGCATGAGCTTATCATCAAGCATGGGCCCATCATCAAGCACTGGCATATCATTAAGTATTGGCCCATCATCAAACATGGGCTTTTTATAAAGCATGGGTTTATCATCAAGCTTGAATTTGTCATCAAGCATGGGTTTATCATCAAGCATGAGCTTATCATCAAGCATGGGCTTATCATCAAGCATGGGTTTTTCATCAAACATGGATTTATCATCAATTATTGGCTTATCATCAAGCATGGGCTTATCATCAAGCAGGGGCTTATCATCAAGAATGGGCTTTTCATCACTATGGAAATGTCATCAAGCATGGGTTTATCATCAAGTATGGACTTGTCATCAAGCTTGTGCCCAACATCAAACACTGGCTAATCATCAAGCATGGACATGTCATCAAGCACTGGCCTGTCATCAAACAGTGGCCTATCATCAAGCATGGGCTTATCATAAAGCATATCAAGCACAGGCTTATCATCAACCATGGACTTGTCATCAAGCACGTATGTAACATCAAATATGGGCTCATGATCAAGCATGGGGTACCAGAATGGTCAAGTGGTCTAAAGTGCTCACACTTATGGATCAGTGCCATCTCACTTCTGTCTGTGTGGGCTTGAGTCTCTGGCTCAATCAATATGGGTGCATGAAAAAGCTTTTCACTAGCTTCCTGTGGGTC
The DNA here is from genome assembly GCA_016617855.1 of Megalonaias nervosa. Classification (NCBI taxonomy): domain Eukaryota; kingdom Metazoa; phylum Mollusca; class Bivalvia; order Unionida; family Unionidae; genus Megalonaias; species Megalonaias nervosa. The sequence goes on from JAECUM010005555.1 coordinate 47,152, forward strand.
AGTGGTTCTTTTCATGGCTTTCCCGGGTTCTTCCTCCACCAGTTACACTGACAGCCATGTATATAGCCTATCTTGTGCTGACAAATGGCATCAAACCCAATAACAAAACAGCAGCAAGCACAGATTTGTCATCAAGTAGCAAGAAGCAAAGTACTATCTCATGGCCACAAGAAAGAAGATACTATCTCATGGCATGAGAAAGAAGGTACTATTGTTAAGTATATTTAATTTATATTGTGTACTTGACCTTTGTCCATGACTGAGGATAGAGATTTTGTATGTAGTTGATTTTACTCATGTTTGCAAGTTATAAATAAGTTGTTTACTGATATCTGAGTTCAATGTCTGCCCTTATTTACAAACTTAATATGTTGTGTAAGCAAGTTTTTGACCCACATCCTGGTGATCTTATTACTGTGTCTTATGTTTTTATATAAGGTTGTGGTAAATTATTAATTCCCATTTTAAGTTCAATCTGTGGAATCACTTACCATTGTGTTCAGATACAATTTGAGAGGAATCATTTATTTAAATTATTCATTGGAATTAGAAAGTGCTTATTGACTTTTAGGACCAAAACACTATCTTGCAATTATTGTGAATTCATTCAAAGACACTCTGGATTATATCACTGTGACACATCAAGATTGTTGGTACATCAACCTATTCAAGATTGTTTGTACATCAGCACATTCAACATTGAAATTCATTTCTAACTCTCTATACTTTTGGACTTGTGATATAAAATTTAGGATTATTTGGGATTAAATTTGCAATACTAAATTTCATCTTAAATTTTCACTTTACGACTCAAATTAATTAATTATTTGTTAATTTTACTAAACTTGATGGTTTCACTGATTTCTTTTACTTAATTTAAGACCTTAGAGTCACAACACTGTGCCACTGCCACAATAAAAAAGTTACTATGCCATGGCCACAAGAAACAAGGTACTATGTCATGGCCATGAGATACTGTTATTAGACAATGAGATATTATCATTATCTGATTCCCTTAACAGGGCTTTTCATGACCTAAAGACAAACTCTCTTGACCACTAGAAAGTTTCAAGTGGCTATGATACAGTATCACATGGAATTGAGATAGAATCTCATGGCCATGAGAACATAACTTATGACCATGAAATTATTATCTTATTTCCATGATAATACATAACATGGTCTCAAGATAATTCTTTGTTCCCACATGTTATGTTCATGACTCTGCATCTCGTTGTAACAAGATGACTGACAAAATATTTTCATTCTCCTTCTATGCTTCCATAATAGTATTTCTTACTGAAAACTTGATGCATATTACAGTGTAAGGCAGAATATTTATTAAAAGAAAACAAATAGAAAGAAATGACAGCTTTTGTAAATAAGCCTGTACTGCACTGTTAACATGGAAGCAGTCTGAATTCTTTCTTTTAATACAGATTTGGTTAACTAAATGCACCTGTTTAACATTAAAGAAAAAATGTCCATATCCAATCAACTTATTGCTTATTAAAATTAAACTGAAACAGTGTGATTATTGTTAGTAAGTACAAACTTTATATACCATTCCCACAAATTTGTTGCAATCAATTTCCCTGACATTCAAAATTTCAAGACAATATTTCATTTTCAGCATGATTTCAGAATTTCAAAAAGGTTATGTACATTCATATGCTGATCCCAATTCTTCCAAAATTCCAAACCATACTGAAATAATGATAAACTGAACCATCCCAAATTCTGTAATTCTGAGATGCAATTGCATGTCTGAAGTACATATATGTCTTCATTTTTTTGTCTTAAAATGTACAGTACTCCCTCATTATAATGCCATCCATAGGAGGTATAGAGTAAACTGCCTGACAATGTGCCCACCTTATAATGAGACCACCTGATAGTGAGACCCTCTTATAATGAGATCCCCTTATAGTGAAACCCCTTTTAGAGAGACCCCTTATAGTGAGACTATCTTATAGTGAGACCCCTTTATAGTGAAGTAAATTATTTAAAAAAATAACTAGTACATCATGAAATGGGATCAATGATCTTACATGTGTTTAACAGGAAATTATTGTTGATATGGGTTAAATGTCATTTTTCAGCACATGGTAGACCATACATGGCAGTTAGTATATTTGGTGGTAGAAGAAACCAGGTAAACTCCACTAAGAACGAGTGACCCATGGGAAGCTACTGGTAAGCTTTGTCACATGCCCACATTGAGCTGAGGTGAGATGTCAGTGATTTGTAAAGGCGAGCACCTTAGACTACTTGGCCCCCCTTGTAACAGGAAGGAAGTGTTATAATGAAAGGCATTATAGTAAGGAAAAGCTGCATGCTGTAAATAAATACTACCAGTAACGCTACATTAGTCTGTCTTGCCAAGTTGCCAAGAACAACAACTAGACTTGCACATGTGAGAGAATGAAATCAGATGTATTATTTCTTATTTTCAAAATTAAAGCAAACTGAAAGTAGTAACTAAAATAAAACCCATCCTGTTCTCACTGGGCTAAATGAGCTCAACAGTTTTCCCTTCCATCAATGGACTAAAAAATTACATTTTCCACCATTTAGGATTGGTGTATAATTAACCTCAAGGATTGTGCAAGTACTTCCTTAATTACCCACAAATAGTAATAATTTCCTTTTCATTTGTAATAAGGGCACAACCATCCAATTCAAAATAACTTTAGTGGTTCCTAATCAAAGAGAAATATTTAACAAGTTGCATACAATAGATACTTCTCCAAATTAGAGCCAGGAATAATGGGGCAAGGCCCTGGTGTAATGTGGTATATTTCACTGGCTTCACTGGCTACAGTATAGTGTGGTATATTTCACTGTTTCTAGCGTAAAGTGGTACATTTCATTAGCTATAGTGCAGTGTGGTATATTTGACTGTCTATAGTGTAATGTAGTATATTTCATTAGCTATAGTGTAATGTGGTATATTTGACTGTCTATAGTGTATTGTGGTATATTTCATTAGCTATAGTGTAATGTGGTAGATTTCACTATCTATAGTGTAATGTGGTAGATTTCACTGGCTTTACTGGCTACAGTATAGTGTGATATATTTCTCTGTCTATAGTGCAATGTGTATACTTCATTACCTATAGCATAATGTGGTATATTTCACTGTCTTTAGTGTAATGTAGTATATTTCATTAGCAATAGTGTAATGTGGTAGATTTCACTGTCTATAGTGTAATGTGGTACATTTCATTAGCTATAGTGCAGTGTGGTATATTTGACTGTCTATAGTGTAATATAGAATATTTCATTAGCTATAGTGTAATGTGGTATATTTTATTGTCTATAGTGTAATGTGGTATATTTCATAAGCTATAGTGTAATGTGGTAGATTTCACTATCTATAGTGTAATGTGGTAGATTTCACTGGCTTCACTGGCTACAGTATAGTGTGGTATATTTCCCTGTCTATAGTGTAATGTGGTATACTTCATTACCTATAGCATAATGTGGTATATTTCACTGTCTTTAGTGTAATGTAGTATATTTCATTAGCAATAGTGTAATGTGGTAGATTTCATTAGCTATAGTGTAATGTGGTAGATTTCACTGTCCATAGTGTGATGTGGTACATTTCATTACCTATAGTGTAATGTGTCACTGCTCCAGTAGCCTAGTGGTTAGAGCATCCGTCTCGGATGCGGGAGGTCGTAGGTTCTAACCCTGGGCAAGTCATACCAAAGACTTATAAAAATGGCTGCCTTGCTAGGTGCTGATCATTTAGAGGTTAGTGTTAGGATTGGTTGGCCTAGTGTCAGAATAATGTGAATGGGTGGGACATGATGGTACATGTCTGCGGCATGATGCCCCAGTGCTAGACATCACTATAAACTGCCACACTGCAAACAATGTAGCGATATGACTGAAATTTTTTTAAAGCTATGTTAAAAATTCAAATCACACACACACACACACACACACACACACACACACACACACACACACACACACACACACACACACACACACACACACACACACACACACACACACACACATAGTGTAATGTGCTATATTTCACTGTCTTTAGTGTAATGTATATTTCATTAGCAATGGTGTAATGTGGTAGATTTCACTGTCTATAGTGTAATGTGGTACATTTCATTGGCTTCACTGGTTCCAGCTGGGGTCGGCAACCTATGGCATGCATGTCACAAGGTAGCACATCAAAAGGTCTTGTGTGGCACATGAAGGGCAGCCAAAAATTTTGATTTTAACTGTTACTCTCTTACTGGTGGCACGCACTCGTTCATTTTGTAATTAAGCTGGAAAAGAGTGGCACGCTATTTAAAATAGGTTGCTGACCCATGGGTTACAGTATAGTGTGGTATATTTCACTGTCTATAGTGTAATGTGGTAGACTTCCTTAGCTATAGTGTAGTTTGGTATATTCACTTTCTATAGTGTAATGTGGTATATTTCATTAGCTATAGTGTAATGTGGTATATTTCACTGTCTATAGTGTAATGTGGTACATTTCATTAGCTATAGTGTAATGTGGTATATTTCAGTGTCTAAAGTATAATGTTGTATATTTCATTAACTATAGTGTAATGTAGTATATTTCACTGTCTATAGTGCAATATGGTATATTTTATTTGCTCCTCTTTTACACCACAAGATTTAAACTTGATAACACCAACCACATTATTCAAGTTTATGATCTACCACACATAACTCATTTCAAATAATAAAAACTATTGCTAGTTAGAAATAACAAGAAAAAACTAAAAGGGTCTGGATATCAGGCATCACTCATTATTCACTTTGCACTTCCCTTTTGCCACATTTGATAACAATACAATCATGGTCCAAGTAGTTGGTAAACATCAATAAAAACAATACCCTGACAGCAGTCTGGATGAATCCGCTGCCCATTTGTAATGGGTTTTTTTTCCATATCATGTAATTTCCTTTCCTATCTGTCAGGAAGAGCACCATGAAGGAGTTATATTATAAATTCTCCAAATGTCTGTTGTGCATAATTTTATGAAATTACCCATTTATGATTTGACAAAGATTTTACTCTTTAGAACTTTGTTGAAAACACAGTGCATAAAAGGATACAATCCAACAAGTTTTTTAAAGCATATACTCTTCAATTTAAGTTAACATGGAGAAATCATTTGTATTCTCTGACTCACTATGACCCTGACCATTTTCAAATCACTGTAACCTTGAACTATATGATCTTCTGACCCTAAACTCAGCCATTTTCTTATTTTGCCCCAGATTATTTGCAACCCACCAACAAAGTTAGCTTAAGGTAAGTAATATATGATTCATTTTTTGTACAGAAACCATAAATCTTTATAAAGGTTATAGTGACCCTAACCTTTGACCTTTTAATCGAAAAGTACTATAAAAGACTATATTTACCTTAAGGACAGGATTCCAAAAATGGGAGGTTGTAGTGGATTAAAAGGCGATGCCTGGATATCAAAATAAGCAGGTATGTAACTGACCGGGTCAGGTGCCTATTCTGAGATTTTATACCCAGCAATTCTGACCTCAAAGAGTACTCTAACAACAGATGAAGCTGTTAGAAATGAAATGAGAAAAAAAAAGGGGGGGGGGCAGGGTCATCTAGATCTGTCAGTTATGCTTATGGAATACACCCATCCAGAACCCCCTCCCCTGATCTGAAGTTTCAGAAAATGGGAAGATAACTCTCAAATAACAAATCTGATGATGCAGAGTCTTACATCGGATGCAAACTCTTGTCATGATACAAATGTACCAAGTTTCATGACAATGTCTCAGATGATTCTGGCAGTATTAACTGGACAACAATGTGAGAGATGGAAATACAGATGGACACAATCTGCAATGATAATGAAGATAACTATTCAAATACTGATCAGATATATTTCACACAACATAATTCTAGTCATGATAAAAAAGGATACCAAATACCATGGATATCTCCAATTTTTAGGATATATAAGTAAACATAGGTGTGTGTAATGGAAGGATATACAAGAGGTCTCAAATATCCCCTCCCCATCCCTACCCCCTCTCACCATAAAAAACTTCATTTGCATGAGAGAGGTCTTACACTCTAACACACACTGTCTTGTCTCAACCTTAAAGAGCCCCTTTAACAAAATTATTCCAACAATAGTTTCTCAATGTGGGGGTCAGAGTAGTTTAATTTTGAAGTACCATTTTGGTATCAAACTATGTAACAATCTACTCCAAAATAAGAAACCCCAATGCTATATGTGTTTTAATACACAAATAAAAAAAGGAGGAGGTGCCATCCTACCAGTCCATAAAGGACACACAGAGTGCTTTAAAAAACAAACAAAAAAACCCTCATACTGATCTGGATCATAAATACCATATACACTCGCTTACTAGTCAAGTCCAATTGATAACAGCACTTACCCAGATCTGTCATTGCATAATGTGCCAGCAGATCTGGGTCTATGCAGTTTGTTGGAGAAAACAGTAGAACAAATCACACAGTCCTGATCTACCAGTGCATTATGTGATGGCAGATCAGGATCTATGTTATTTGCAGTTTGACTCAACTTGTAAGTGAATACATATAATATCTCTATGATAATAAAGTGTACATCCTGCACTGCTGGCAACCTTTACTGGAATAATAATAAAACAACATCCCATTTGGCCAAAGTTTACACTTTCATTAAAAAAATTTTCCATCAGTCAAGTTGAAAGGGAGTACTATATATACTCCCTTATAAGACAAATCCAACTACAAACTGCATGGATACAGATTTGCCATTGCATGATGCACTGCCAGATCTGGGTCTGTGCATTTTGTTAGGAGTAATCAGTTAACAAACAACACAGACCCCGATCTGCAGGCACAATATGCTATGGCAGATCAGGATCTTTGTTGTTTGCAGTCTGACTCGACTTACAAACAAGTATAGATGGTACTACAAAAGAGCTGTTTTCCAATGCACTACTCACCAAAATGAGTGATAATTGTATGTACAGTCAAGGGATCCTTATTTGCTGGCAATCAACAACAAGAAACTTTGGTTACAGTATAGTATAAACCTTCAACTTGGTTCATATTACATTCTGAAAATTTTAATCATATGGTTATACATCCAGATTTGCTACAAGAACTCATCTATAACGGACTAACCATTTAAGAGGTAGGACCTAGAGTTCATTTTAAATGAAAAAATCCTAATAAAAAATATATTCTTGCTACGATTTATACAAAAATGAAACTATTATATCCTTTATATTATTTGACCAAAATATTATCTTCAGGTAATATAAGAAAATAATTTCCAGGCTTGAAAAAAGCCTCTGGTTCCCACCCAAAAATTAAATGGTAAGTCTGTGATTATACTGGTCAAAATGGAGACCCAAAAAGGGCCTAAAATCTTATAGGACAAAAAAAATCAGCTATATGTGCTATTTACATATATTTACATACTGATTCTGGTTCCTAAAGACCACCTGTCTCATAAGAGATTATCCAAATGTAAAACTTTATGCACATTTGAAATCCAAACCCAACTCCCAGTAATATTACCAAGTTTAAATTTTCCATTTTAAACAGCTGAGCAAGATTGGAATAATATTCTACATGCCTACACACACACACACACACACACACACACACACACACACACACACACACACACACACACACACACACACACACACACACACACACACACACACACACACACACACACACACACACACACACACACACACACACACTGGATGGTGGAGACTGCAGAGATTCCAATATTTCTTTGTAAAACACAAGAATAATCACTGATCTACACCAAAACTTGCAAGCACATTGCATGAAAATAATCTGTGCTTCACATTATGCCATTCACCTTTTTTTTCTTCAAATACTAGCCAGCGATTTAGTCCCTGCTGAGCTGTGACTGAATTCTGTGGTTAGCAAAGTCTAGACCAAAGTACAGTAACTTTTTCCCTCACAACAGGGGGCCAACTAGATATCACCAAAAAAATCTTGTGAAAATCCCATGCCAATGACTTTTCTTTCTGGATAAATAACAAGATTTTCTTTATGGTTGCCATGGTAGCCATTCTTGACTTCAGATGATTACTTTTTTATTTAAGACAAACTAGATATCTAAAGATGTGTGTGTGTGTGTGTGTGTGTGTGTGTGTGTGTGTGTGTGTGTGTGTGTGTGTGTGTGTGTGTGTGTGTGTGTGTGTGTGTGTGTGTTGTTTTGTTGAATTAAGGAGCAGCAGTAACACTCTTGCACTGATGGACTGACAGCCCATCCCATAGAATCATCTGGTCTATGACCATTAGAACTAATCATTAAAATTCCATATACCATATATACTCATTTATAAGTTTAGTCCAACTGCAAACTGTACAGACCCAGATCTACCGATGCATTATGCATCAACTGTTCAGGATTAATGCAGTTTGCTAGGATTAATCAATAGAACAAACAATACAGACCATGATGTGGCAGCACATGATGCTACAACATATCAGGGTCCATTTTGATTGCATTTTAACTCAACTTATAAACAAGCACATGCAGTACCATATTCCATGTGATACCTTCACATACATAACTAAGTACACACGCCCTCTTTAGTCAAAACTCAATAAAAATATTGATCCATCTTACATGCCATGGGAAGAGAGTGGCTGATAAAACTGTAATTTTCTTGGAATTTACAACCATGCATGCCTGTTAGCTCCTTTCACCTTGATTCTGTGGGTTAAATCTATCTCAGAAACAGATCTTATGTACACATGCTTAAATCAGATTCATGATCTCTGTGATATGTGAATAATAATGTATGAATGTGTGCACATGTATGTGTCTCTGTGTGCACGCATCTGTCTGTATGTCATTTATGTATGTCTGTGTGTCTATCTATCTGTATGTATGTATGTATGTATGTATGTATGTATGTATGTATGTATGTATGCAGCATCTTATGGTTCCTTGGCACAAAAGTGACTGTGTAGTGCCTACTGAAGGTCAAGTTCAAAAAGTTGCAAAAAATTTACAACAAACTCTTCAAAATAAATACAGACATCAAGTACAAAAGATACAATATAAAACAAAGATGCTAAAATTCTGAGTTATAGTTAGATAGAAAGGCAGACTATTGGAATTTGGTTTAAATTGCTTTACAAACTTTGGCAGGATTTTGGGTCTCTTTATTATGAAAGTTCATGAGGTCACAACACATTTCCACATTTGATCTTTGGTAGTATTCATGAAGTTACACGTTTCCACATTTTATATGTGGTAGTATTCATGAGGTTACAAAATGTTTCCACATTTTATCTGTGGTAGTATTCATGAGGTTACAAAATGTTTCCACATTTGATCTGTGGTTGTATTCATAAGGTTACAAACTGTTTCCACATTTGATCTGTGGTTGTATTCATGAGGTTATAACAGGTTTCTACATTTGACCTGTGGTAGTATTCAAGAGTTATGCCATGTTTCCACATTTTATCTGTGGTAGTATTCAAGAGTTATGCCATGTTTCCACATTTTATCTGTGGTAGCAGGTTATAATGTTTCCACATTGACCTATGATAGTATTCATGAGGTTACAGCATGTTTCCACAGTTGATCTGAGGTAGCATTCATGAAGTTACAACATGTTTCTACATTTGATGTGTGGTGGTATTCATAAGGTTATAACATATTTCCACATTTGACCTATGACAGGTTTCATGAAGTTACATGTTTCTGCATTTGATCTGTGGAAGTATTCATGATTTTACAGCATGCTTCCACATTTGATCTGTGGTAGTATTCATTAAGTTACAACATATCTTCACATTTGATCTGTGATGGTATTCAAGAGGCTACAACATGTTTCCACAATTGATCTCTGATAGTATTGATAAGGTCACAACACATTTACACATTTGATCTGTGGTAGTATTCATGAGGTTACAGCAAGTTTCCATATTTGACCTGAGGTAGTATTCATGAGGTTATTTTTTTCCACATTTGATCTATGTTAGTATTCATGAGGTTACAACATGTTTCCACATTTGATCTGTGGTGGTATTCATAAGGTTACAAAATGTTTCCACATTTGATCTCTGGTAGTATTCATGAGGTTACAAAATGTTTCCACATTTGATCTGTGATAGTATTCATGAGGTTACAAGATGTTTCCACATTTGATCTGTGATAGTATTCATGAGTATTCAAATTTTATTCCTCTCTAACGTGAACATATGCCTTGCCCCATGTTGAGTACTCCATATGTAACTAAATGAAGTTTTTGCACAGGAACCACTTTTCATTTTTCAATGGTGACTTTGCCTTTGACCTTTTGACTAAAAAATTTAACAATTTCTTTTTTTAACTCAAATGAACAGTAACCACAAAGTTTAATCTAGGTCAGTAATACAGAACTAATGTTATTGTGTGGAAACCTTTGCTCTTCTTTAATCTGTGACCTTGATCTTTGGACTCTCATATTGATAAGCATTTTCCCTACTCCATATGTGAACCATCACACAAAGTTTGGTATGTACATGTATACATTATGGAGAACTAAAATTATTGACTAGAAACAATTTTTCTTTTCTCAGTCAATGACCTTGACCTTTGCCCCTGAAATCAAAAGGGTTCTTCCTTATTACATGTGCAAGCCATTCACAAACTTTGATAACTCCAGTTTTTGTGCATGAAAGAAATTGTTAACTGACTAGGAAGATGGATGACATCGAAACAGATTCATTATGGTGAGCATATCAAAATCAGGTTCAACATAAAACTGAAATCATCACCAGTGTTATAGCCTGTCACAAATATGATTAATTCTATCATCACTACAAAAAGATCTAAACTAAACAGAAGTTCATGATCTAAACATACAATGTAATGTTATTACAATTGGTGCAATGCAATGTTATTACAATTGGTACAATGTAATGTTATTGCAAGTGGTAGAAATTGAAGGTCCTCCTCACTGCAACATGTCAATTTTAATATTCTATATTTGCAACCAAATCTTTCCATCTTTGTCTGAATCCATTGGTCAGTTTTCATACACAGCCATTGACATATCATGGAACATCAGTATATTCTGTAATTCAGTGAGACCAAATCAGTGTGACCATATATGAAGAGCAAATGCATATAAAAAACATAGCCAACAGAAAGCAACTCTTTACTATTTTACATAAATATGATAGGATCACAGTTTTTATATTGTCAATGTGTTCATCGTTAGCTTTAATTTCATGAAATTTACTCAAATTATAATTTGTTACTTCCAGTGTGGGTATTATGTCAAATACTGTAATTATATTCAGCTATTTTATATCATTAATCAGGAGGGTAGTGATGCCAGCTTTGTGCAATAGTTTATTATTTTATTTATTTTACACAGGCACAGCATATTCATCACAAGATTGCTCTAATATTCAAAGCTGTTTAGCTTTCATTTGTACAGATAGTGCCTATTTGGAATAAAATCTTAACAATCAAAACAAAATTATTTTAATTACCTGCACCTCTGCATTCTGAATCATTCCTATTGCTCTGCCATGAAAGCAACTTGCTTGTTGAATGACAGTTCAAGTGTGAATATTCAATAATAATCTGTGTCAAATACCTCTTGTTGAATGACAGTTCAAGTGTGAATATTCAATAATAATCCAGTGTCAAATACCTCTTGTTGAATGACAGTTCAAGTGTGAATATTCAATAATAATCCAGTGTCAAATACCTCTTGCTGAATGACAGTTCAAGTGTGAATATTCAATAATAATCCAGTGTCAAATACCTCTTGTTGAATGACAGTTCAAGTGTGAATATTCAATAATAATCAAGTGTCAAATACCTCTTGTTGAATGACAGTTCAAGTGTGAATATTCAATAATAATCCATGTCAAATACCTCTTTGTGATCCAGTTTTATTGAAGTTCATATAACTCTTATTTTTCTAGTGATTTACATGTACTGTTTATACTCACTTATAAGACAAGTCCAACTGCAAACTGCACACACCCAGATCTGCCGTCGCATAATGCGCTGGCAGATCTGGGTCTGAGCAGTTTGTTAGGAGTAATCTGTAGAAAACAACAACACAGACCCTGATCTGCAGGTGCATTATGTTATGACAGATCAGGATCTATGCTGTCTGCAATAGTACTTGTCTTATAGGCAAGTATATACAATATTGGCTGAGACAGGTTGCAAGAATACTCTCTAATTGCTTTGCTTCATCAGTTATTCATTCAAAAGACTTACATGTGCTCAACGTTTGTATAACACTGTTTGGCCTGCATGCCTGCCATCTACATAAATAAAACTATCATCTTTTCACAATAGCATAGCAACTCCTTGTTATTTGTCTTCTGTATGGGATTTGTGTAATTATGATTTTCATACCAATTTGTAATTATTAACAAAACAATGACAAAGTCTCATATATTGATCAGATGATTTGAATAAAATTACAATAAGCTGGTTGGATGAGAAAAAAAATCACAAAATGATTGTTCTGGAAATTCAATATGTTGAAACTAGAAAATTTTGTATCAAATGCAGTTAACAATATATGAATATCAACTCAATGTGACCTATTCCCACATGAATTCAGCTTAATGTAACCTATACAGATGTAAATTCAGCTTAGTGTGGCCTATATTCACATGAAAATCAGCTTAATGTGACCTATTTCCACACGAATTCTGTTTAATCTGACCTATTTCTATATGAATTCAGCTTAACGTAACCTATACTAACATAAATTCAGCTTAGTGTGGCCAAAATCCTCATAAAAATCAGCTTAATGTGACCTATTTCCACAAGAATTCAGCTTACTGTGACCTATTCCCACATCAGTTCAGCCTAATGTGACCCATTCCCACATGAATATCAACTTCATGTGACCAACTGTTCTGGTGGCCTAAGTGGTTAGAGCATCTGCTTCAGATGCGGGAGGTTGCAGGTTCAAACTCTGGCCAAGTCATACCAAAGGCTTATAAAAATGGTACTACCAGCTGCCTCGCTTGGCACTCAGTATAACAGGGGTTAATGGCAGACTTGGAGTAAGGATAATGTGACTGGTTGGGACATGATGCTATATGTCTGCGGCATGATGCCCCAGTGCTAGACATCACTATATACTGCCAAACTGCAGCAATATGACTAAAATTTTTAAAGCTACAATAAAAATAAAAAAAGACACCCCCCCACACACACACTTAATGTAACCTATCCCAAACAAATATTTAAGTACACCTGAGAACAGATGTTAATTAAAAATCTTCTGCATGAAGTTCTACAGGATCTTTCAGTACAGCAAATAAATATTGCAAACACAACTGTATGTATCTGCTACACATGGTCATTTTCTTCTTGCTGGCAACAGTCTGCATTCTTGTACAAAATACTGGAGTACTTTAAAAATTCTGCACAGGAAACAATTTGTTGCATATGCCTCACCCCAAAACACACAATTCAATGTTTGGCAGAACCAGAATTTCCGTACTTGTCTGGTTCCAGAATCTGTTTACATTCTTTGGCAGTCTTGAAACATGAAACTAAGTTAGGTGTCTGAAGCCTTCATGTGAAAACAACACTGCATTGTTATTTCCTCTTTAATACAAAAATATGGAAATAATGTTTTGGTTACGACATGAAATCCATATAAACTGTTTTTCAAATACTCTGCATTCACAAAATAAAAAATAAACCTAATGCATAAGCAACATGGGATGTAATAAAAAGGTAAAAGAGAAAAACAGCGTTATAATCAACAATAACCGAGGCCACCTCTACTTTTCTTTGCAACCAGTAGACATGGCAAACATTATCATGCAGAAATTAATCAAAACCAAAGTGACCATGACCACTTTTCTAACCAAAGATTCTTTTTCATCTTGTATCTTGACATTAGAACTTTTAATCATTTTAAAATTCTAATTCTGAACTTTAAATTTGCACTATATACCAAATATTGTGCTGACATACTGTGAAGTCACCAACCTTGCTGCCCACTCCACCTACCCACCTACTGTGATAGGGCATAAAAGATGTAAAGTGATAAAATAAGAACATTAATTTCAATATTAGATTGAAAGTAATACAATGAGTTGATGAAAACCAGTGATTAACCACAGATGAGGTCTCGCATGAAATGCATGCAGCTGACTCATACAGGCAATATGTACAATAAACAGCTGACCTGTCACCATACAGTGTATGGTCATTACTAACATGGAAAGTTTACCACTGAATAAACATTTTTTATTCTTACTTACAACTGCATTGGTCAGAAATGGCCTTCTCAGTAGGCAAGGATATATACAAGTCTAGCATGGATGAATCTATGTAATCATAAACACAAATACTTAACACCTGTTAGTCAAGTATAAAATGTAGGTCACAATGACCTTTTTGCATACAATTATCAAATTTCATGATCTGAACATAATGGGTACCCAATAAATGATCTCTTAACACAAACTTTCATCAGAGTTGATGGAACATTGTTTGGTTTGGTTTGCGTTCTTTAACACCATTTAGCAGACTGATCCAAGGTCTCGCCTTCATGCATCTCACATCTGTCCATGCAAGTTAGAGTCTCTGCTCATCCAACTTGGGCATGTGAGAAAGCTTGCCAGCCACTTCCTGTAGGTCAGTGGATTTTGCTGGGTTCTTCAGCCATGAAAACATACTGACTGCCACAAAACCAGAAAAAAATTAATACCATTTTTCAGCACATAAAAATAGGCTATATGTGGCAGCCAGTATATTTTGGTGGAGGAAGAACCAGTGACCTATGAAAAACTACTGGCAAGCTTTCCCACATGCCCAAGTTAGTCAAGTCAAGACTCAAACTCATACAGACAGGTGAAATGTGTCAGTAGTCTGTAAAGACCACAACCTTAGACCACTTAGCCACCTGAGCGAGAATAAAGATAAAGCCCTCTTTGTACCAAAAGATTGCAGAATTTGTCAAGATGCTTCCACTTGTGAAGTTTAATCATTCTAGATAAAGTAATATGCACACAACATGCCAAAATTGGGGCAGTAATGACCTATATGCAAACACTAGACCTAAAACTGTAAAACATGAAATACAGGTCACAATGATCTTTTGTTATAAGGGTATGCATGGTACTAACGCAGATACATGGAATCATCTAGTTTGATGATTCTAGCATATGAAGAGTGCTTGAGAAAGAAATTTAACAAAATCTGACCGTCAGAAAAGCATGAAATGTTGTCACAGTGACCTACTTTTGTGATGAAGGAATAGTACTTGTCAAGACCTATTTGGTCATGAGCTAAATGCAAAAACTTGACCTATATTACTGACTGTTCCCAATTAAGATATTTTTCCTCTTCATGTTTTTCTTGACTGAAAACTGTTAAATAATTTTTCTTGCACGTGTCAGCAATTATGATACTTTTACTCATTATTTTCTCGTTAAAATGATGCTTAGCAACTCCCTAAAAGCAAAACATCTCATTTGCCTCATTATTCATATGATAACTGCAGGTCTTAATTTTCTCCCTAATCCACAAAATAACAAATGAAAGATGAATGAACTTCTCTGTTCTGTTCAGCATTTCCATGTAGTGTGTGTTTCAGACATTGGCCATTTCATGGCTTATGTAGATATGTACAGCAGCAATTCATTCTATTTTTGAATTTAATTTTTTTTTATTCTTTGCTTCTATTGGGATTAACGTACTTCCCCATGTTTGTGACCAAAAGTATGTTCTTTAGTTACAAAATACTTCTATGCACTTTTTGTTCTAAACATTGCCCCTTTGCCCCAAAAGTTGTCCCTCTAAAATTGTATTTGTATATATCTGGAGTTCTCAATTTTAGGTAAGCCAGCATGCTTTCTCAATCAAGCCATAAGAGATGCTTTCAGAATGCATGCACTAATTGCACAGTTTGTACATAGGAGTGGTTAGTTACAACCTTATTAAATATTGCATAGCACAGTGAGATCCAAGGAATTTTTAAAATTTAGTGTTTTACAGTACAACAACACAAATACCATTCATACTCGCACAGAAGTTGAGTCAAACTGCAAACGACAAAGATCCTCATCTGCCGTAACATAATGTGCCTGCAGATCAGGGTCTATCTTCTTTGTTCTACTGATTACTCCAAACAAGCTGCACAGACCCAGATCTGCCAGCACATTAGGGACAGCATACCTAGGTCTGTGCAGTTTGCAGTTGGACTCATCTTTTAAGCAAGTAGATACAGTATGTTATTTAGTTCCAAGGCAATTAGAGTAATGTGCTTTGCTGAAGGTTACACCAAAGTTATCTGCAATTATCAAATTAAACCTGCTGATTCATTAATAATGAAATATAGGTGAATAAAATAGAAAGGTGTTGCTATGGTGATTTATCAATAAGAAGGACATGTAATTTGCTACGTGAAACTATTATTCAATCAATGACTACTTATGTTTCTTAATTATTAGATAAAGTTCATTATTTTATAAGTTTGTTAAACTTGACTTTCATTTAGAGTTTCTTAAAAAGCTGAAAATTCTTCACTAAATATTGGCAAAGGGTTTGGTTTTGTGGGCTTAATGCCAATGTTCAACACATGTTAGGTAATACATGGCAGCTAGTCTATTTGGTGGAGGAAGAACCAGTGAAATCCTGAGAAGAATAACTGACCCACAGGAAGCTACTGGCAAGCCTTCTCACATTTGGCAAAAGGAAACTGAGGTCCTGATGTTTCTTTCTTATATTCTATATCCTAGTAAGTTACACCACTGTCTTCTTTCTTATATTCTATATCTTAGTAAGTTACACCACTGTCTTCTTTCTTATATTCTATATCCTAGTAAGTTACACCACTGTCTTCTTTCTTATATTCTATATCCTAGTAAGTTACACCACTGTCTTCTTTCTTATATTCTATATCCTAGTAAGTTACACACTGTCTTCTTTCTTATATTCTATATCCTAGTAAGTTACACACTGTCTTCTTTCTTATATTCTATATCCTAGTAAGTTACACCACTGTCTTCTTTCTTATATTCTATATCCTAGTAAGTTACACCACTGTCTTCTTTCTTATATTCTATATCCTAGTAAGTTACACACTGTCTTCTTTCTTATATTCTATATCCTAGTAAGTTACACACTGTCTTCTTTCTTATATTCTATATCCTAGTAAGTTACACCACTGTCTTCTTTCTTATATTCTATATCCTAGTAAGTTACACCACTGTCTTCTTTCTTATATTCTATATCCTAGTAAGTTACACACTGTCTTCTTTCTTATATCCATATAAATTACACCACTGTCTTCTTTCTTATATTCTATTTCCTAGTAAGTTACACCACTGTCTTCTTTCTTATATTCTATATCCTAGTAAGTTACACCACTGTCTTCTTTCTTATATTCTATATCCTAGTAAGTTACACCACTGTCTTCTTTCTTATATTCTATATCCTAGTGAGTTACACCACTGTCTTCTTTCTTATATTCTATATCCTAGTAAGTTCCACACTGTCTACTTTCTTATATTTTAATATCTTAGCAAGTTATATCAGTCTTCAATCTTCGATTTTATATCCTATCAAATTACACCAGTCTTCTACGATTCTATATTCTAACAAGTTATACGAGTCTCCCATCATCTACATTCTGTCAAGTTATAACTAGTCTTCCATCTTAGATTCTATATTCTACCAAGTGTTATGACTCTCATGGTCATAAACTAAGTAACAGAAAGAATCAAAATCAACAAGTTTTGTAAAGCTTAACAAATAATTTAATTATCAAAATTATACAATGAAAATGTGAGAAGAACTTAAAGTATTATGAAGTGAATCCAAAATAATCCTTAAAAAGTGCCATAAAAGTCCAAACGAAGTTTCAAATGAATTTCAGATCAACCAATGTATTGTCCAGAGCTCCTTTGAATAATTCATAATAGTTCCAGAATAATGATCAAGTCCAATGAGCACTTTGTAATTCCATTGAATAATCCTAACAAAAGCCTCTTCTCAAATTATCTAAACACAACATTAAAGGCATCCGCAGACTGATTTCAACATATGAATTAGAAGCCAAAATAGGAATGAATACCAAATAGGAAAGATTCTGATTGCCCACTTCTCTCCTTTATATACACCTTCAACAGTCTATTACAACTATGTCACAATATACCCCACATGACAGATCTTACTACTCAATCAAATATTTCTACATAACTATTCATGTGACCTAATCCATCCAATGGGAAATAACTTAATTCTTCTTACAACCCACCTGACCTAAACCCTCCAATGGGAAACACCCTGAGGCTTGTCAACATATTTCCTAATAATTTTACTGTTAGTAACTGTAAACACGTAGTATCTATTTATAGATCCTATGCAATTTTACATTCTTAATAACATAAAATAGAACCTTTGCAAATATGAAATTTCAACTAAAGATAATAACTACAATTTACTTGAATAAAATTTACAGAAATTATAGATACACAAGTTATACATGTACCAGTCTTCTATCTTAGATTCTATATCCTAACAAAATATACCAGTCTTCCATCATAAATTCTATATTCGAACATGTTACAGAAGTCTTCCATCACAGATTCTATATTCTAACAAGTTCTGCCAGCCTTCCATCATAGATTTTATATTCTAACAAGTTCTGCCAGCCTTCCATCATAGATTTTATAATCAATCAAATTATACCAGTCTTCCATCACAGATCCTACATACTAACAAGCTGTACCAGTCCTCCATCACAGATTCTATATACTAACAAGCTGTACCAGTCTTCCATCATAGGTTCTATACCCTATAAAATTATACCATTCTATCTTTGATTCTATGTGATAGTAAGTTGTACCATTTAAGTTCTCTCCTAGCAAAGTTATACCAGTTTTCTTAGATTCTATATCCTAACTAGCAGTCATATTTCTTGTACATTTTTATTCTAACAATTTAAACCACTCTTCCATCTTATATTCTATATTGTAGCAAGTTATACCAGTCTTATTTCTTAGATTCTGTATCCTGGCAAGTTAGAACACAGTCTTCATTCTTTGATTCTATATCCTGGCAAGTTAGACCAGTCTTTTTCTAAGATTATATCTCCTAGCAATTGAGAACACAGTCTTCATTCTTTGATTCTATATTCTGGCAAGTTTTAGACCAGTCTTCATTCTTAGAATCTATATTCTGGCAAGTTTTTTTTTTAGAACACAGTCTTCATTCTTAGATTCTGTATGCGGACAAGTTAGACCAGTCTTTTTTCTTAGATTATATCTCCTAGCAAGTTAGAATGCAGTCTTCATTCTTAGATTCCATCTACTGGCAAGTTTTAGACCACAGTCTTCATTCTTAGATTCCATCTACTGGCAAGTTTTAGACCACAGTCTTCATTCTTTGATTCTATATCCTGGCAAGTTAGAACACAGTCTTCATTCTTAGATTCTATATGTGGGCAAGTTAGACCAGTCTATTTTCTTAGATTATATCTCCTAGCAATTTAGAACATAGTCTTCATTCTTAGATTCTATATCCTGGCAAGTTAGACCACAGTCTCCATTTTTAGATTCTATATCCTAACAAGTTTTACCACACTTCCATCTTCGATTCTATATCCTAGTAAGATGTACCAGTTGTCAATCCATAATTCTACGTTCTAACAAGTGATATCAATCTTATCACTTAGATAATATATCCTAGGAGATTATACATCTATAAATCATTCTTTGATTCTATATTTTAGAAAGTTACACCAGACTTCTTTCTTATATTCTATCTAGTAGCAAGTTATAACAATTTATTTCTTAGCCAATATATCCTAGCAAGTTATACCACAGTCTTTCTTTGATTCTACATTCTAGCAAGTTACACCAGACTTCTTTCTTATATTCTGTATTGTAGCAAGTTATACCACATTGCTAATACTAATAATTATTCCTAAAGCAATAGATGTAATTTCATGTCTGACATCAGATTTAGTGTTTCTTTAGGTCTCCAAAGCAGTACATGATTGATGATATATAATTATGGACATGGAAGGTATTGTGAACACAAATAATAATAAAAATAATTTAAAAAATATTTTTAGAAATACAGAAAAAATGAATCTGATAAAAAATACTGGTCATCTGTTAATATACAGTATATATTAGAAATGAGTATTTAATATAAAAGAGGACAGGCTGTGTTGAGAGAGCCTGTGTTCTAGTTTAAACATACATTATCTGGCCGAATTATGCAAACAAAGTCAGTCTACAAGTTCTTGCAAACATTAGATAAGCCCTACCCAATACAGATATAGTCATACAAATTAAGCAAATATGACAAGAGGTAGAAAATAAAATAAAAAAGTAAAACAAACTAGATGTGATGAAAAATAAAAAAATATGCTTTGAAAATTGAAAAGATATCCAAGGCAAGTAATCAGTGGTGTTGCGAACTTTTGGAAAAAGAATTTATGATGTAATAGACCTGCATCAAATATCAATATGTAATACAGCTGTATCAAATATCAGTAAGTAATACACCTAAATCAAATATCAATATGGAATACACCTACATCAAATATCAATATGTAATACACCAACATTAAATATCAAAAAGTAATCATATCATTATATATGTTTTTTAAGTGTTGTCAAATGTCGTAAAGCGCTTAGAGCTTCTAAAGATTAGGCGCTATACAAAGTACTCATTATTATTATTAATTATTATTATACACCTAAGTCAAATATCAATAAGTAATACACCTAAATCATATCAATATGTAATACACCTAATTCAAATAACAATATGTAACACACCTACATCAAATAATATGTAATACACCTACATCAAATAATAATAATAATAATAACAACAACAGTGTGGATTTAGTACAGCACCTAATATTTCGAAGCTCTAAGTATTTTACAATATTAGATAACACATTAAAACATATATAATGACAAGATTACGAAAACAAACACCATGAAATTGCAAAATAAAACATGCTGACAATAATTAAGGAAGCAAACATTATCAAGTTTTTAAGTCGAAATAGGTGAATTTTAAGAGCACTCTTGAATGAGATCACAGTGTCTATGTGTCTAAGATCTATGGACAATTCATTCCACGTAGCTGGGCCTAGCATGCAAAAGAACATTGTCTGTATGACTCCATTTTAACAGCGTGAACAATGAGAATTCAAATGTCAGAAGAGGAGCACAAGTTTCTACATGGGATGTACACATGGGTGAGGTCAGTTAGATATATTGGACTAGAACCAGTCAATGAAATGCAGCATAGTGGACAGATTTTGTGTTTGATTCTGGGTTTAATGGGTAGGCTGTGATGGTTACAGTGCAGGGGGAGGTGTACTCAATTCTTCATAGTCTAAGGTTGATCCGAGCAGCCATGTTTTTAACTTACTGAAGTTACTGTTGTAAGTACTGAGACAAACCAGACAGAAATGGATACTGAGATGACCCAGACAGAAAGAATACTGAGATGATCCAGACAGAAGTGGATACTGAGACGAACCAGACAGAAAGGATACTGAAATGACCCAGACAGAAATGGATACTGAGACGACTCAGACGGAAATGGATACTGAGACGACCCAGATAGAAATGAATTATAATAGTCCAGTCTAAGGAACACACAAGTGTTTTAGTCACATCAACCAAAAGAAAATTGCAAGTGCAGCTGATGAGTCCCAGCTCCTTATATGCAGCCTTGCACGTGTTCACAACATGTTGGTGCAAGGAAAGCTTACTGTCTTGAGTGGCACCTAGGTTTTGTACTGTGTGAATTTAATGTTGATATTGCTGATACATACTTTTGAGGTAATGGATGTGAATGAGAAAGTCTTTGCATGGTATTCAGGATGGCTTCAGTTTTATCATCATTCATCTGCAGCCCGTTACTTGTCATCCATGATTTCACATCGGAAATACACCTCTCTATGCCTTGGATGGTAGCCTCAACTTCAGTTGGGTAGCTAGATTTGTATATTTGAGTGTAATCAGTGTGCAAATTGGTACCAAAATATGAATATGTAATACACCTTCATCAAATATCAATATGTAATACACTAACATCAAATATCAATATGTAATACACCAACATCAAATATCAACATGTAATACACCAACACCAAATATCAATATGGAAAACACCAACATCAAATATCAATATGTAATACACCAACATCAAATATCAATATGTAATACACCAACATCAAATATCAATATGTGATACACCAACATCAAATATCAATATGTAATACACCAACTTCAAATATCAGTATGTAATACTGTATATCAACATCAAATATCAAAATGTAATACACCAACATCAAATATCAATATGTAATACACCAACATCAAATATCAATATGTAATATGCCAACATCAAATAATAATACGTAATACATCAACATCAAATATCAATATTTAACACACCAACATCAAATATCAATATGTGATATATTCCCTTCAAGTATCAACTGACCAATGTATTGTCTGAAGTAAAAAAATGATCCCCTTTCTATTTAGAAACTAAGGAAAAAGCATTCAATAGACACCTTGTAAACAAAAATATTTTTGAAAACAAATTAAAGATATTCAAATCTGTACAGTTTTAAGTGCAGGTGAGCCAAATAGAAGAGTGTCGAACTGTGAATGATAATACCTATAGATTCAAAAAAGCAAAACACTTTCAAAGAATCATACTGAAAAAAAGACTGGTAACTTATGTTTATGTGTCCATAACTAAATATCCATAATTATATGTCCATAATGATATGTCCATAACTACATGTCCATAATTTTGCTCTGCATCCTTCACCACTATGCAACTGATGAAATGAAAACTTACTGTCAATTTCTACCCAACATTTTTAATGATCTAGCACCATGAAAAAATTACATATCCACGTATCCATCTCAAAAGTGCAAAGATCAATAGTTTATATTTTTTTTAAATATATTTTGCTGTAAAATGACTAAATGTTGATACAATCTGGACTGTACAAATTTAACTTTCCAAGATTTAACTTCTTCATGTCATTCATAATACAATACAGTACTCCCTCATTATAATGCTATCCATAGAATCCGTATTATCACATTATAGTGAGAACACCTTAAAATGAGGTACATCATACGTTTAATTTACTACTACATAATAAAAAGGAATCTACAATTTTGCTCACCTTATAACAGGAACTGTATTATAATGAAGAGCCATATAATGATGGAGTATTGCAAAAATTTCACAAACAGTACATTTCTTTAAATTCATGTTACTCCTTAGAGTCATTTATCCAAACCCAATTCTATTGTTATATTTAGAGTCATCTATCCAAAACTCATTCTATTAATCATATTTAGTCATCTATCAAAACCCACTTCTCTTGTTATATTTAGAGTCATCTATCCAAAACTCATTCTATTAATCATATTTAGAGTCAAATGTCCAAAATTCATTCTATTAATCATAGTCATCTATCCAAAATTCATTTATTAATCATATTTAGAGTCACATGTCCAAAACTCATTCTATTATTATAGTCATCTATCCAAAACTCATTCTATTAATCATAGTTACTGGGTCATCTGTCCAAAACTCATTCAATTAATCATATTTAGAGTCATCTATACAAAACTCATTTATTAATCATAGTTACAGACATCTGTCCAGAACTCATTATTTTACTCATAGTAATTTGAATCCTCTATTTCAAACCTTGTTATTTTTTTCTGAATCTATTCAAATCACACATTAATAATTATATTTCGTCACCTACTGAAAACTCAGTACATAACCATTTTTATTAAGTCATCTATCCAAAACTCATTCTATAACTCATTATATTTACAGGCAACTATGTGAACTCATTAACTCATTATATTTAGCCATTTTTTCCAAAACTTTTTGTATTTTGAGTCATCTGTCCAAAACTCATTATAAAATTCATTGTTGTTATATTTATAATCATCACCACAAATTCATTATATTGCTCATTATATTTAGTTATCTATCCAGTCATCACATCTAGTCATCTATCTAAAATCATTACATTACTTGTGTGGCATCTAGCCATAATCCAAATCTCATTATTACTCATTACATTTAGAGTAATCAATCCATAATTCATTAGTCATCTATCCAAAATTCATTATATAACCCTTTTCATTAGTCATCTATCCCAAATTCATTAAAATAACCCTTTACATTTAGTCATCTATCCAAAATTAACTATATAACCCTTAACATTTAGTCATCTATCCAAAATTCATTATATAATCCTACATTTAGTCATCTATCCATAATTCATTATATAATCCTGCATTTAGTCATCTATCCATAATTCATTATATAACCCTTTACATTTAGTCATCAATGCAAAATTCATTATATAACCCTTTTCATTTAGTCGTCTATCCAAATTCATTATATAACCCTTTTCATTTAGTCATCCAAAATTCATTATATAACCCTTTTCATTAGTCATCTATCCAAAATTCATTATATAACCCTTTTAATTAGTCATCTATGCAAAATTCATTATATAACCCTTTTAATTAGTCATCTATGCAAAATTCATTTTATAACCCTTTTCATTTAGTCATCTATCTAGAACTCATTATATAACCCTTTTCATTTAGTCATCCAAAATTCATTATATAACCCTTTTCATTTAGTCATCTATCTAAAACTCATTATATAACCCTTTTCATTTAGTCATCCAAAATTCATTATATAACCCTTTTCATTTAGAGTCACCTATCCAAAATTCAGTATACCTAGAGTTATCTGTATAAATCTCATTATTACTCCTTATATTTAGCGCCATCTATCCAAAATATTGTTATATTACACATGATATTTAGATTCATTTATCCAAACTCGGTCTTTTATCTGAAACTCATAATATATCCCATGTATCCTTATATAACCGTTTTCATTTTGAGTCATCTATCCAAAATTCATTTTTATTACCCATTATATTTAGGATCCTTTATCCAGAACAAAATGTGTATATCTATGGTTTGCATATGTGAAAGAACTGCATGTCTCATCAACTAATTGATCTTGTTAGACTGTAACAGACTGCTCCAGTCATCTAAGTGGTTAGAGCATCTGCCTTAGATGTAGGAGGTCTCAGGTTCAAACCCTGGCCAAGTCATACCAAAGACTTATAAAAATGGTACAAGCAGCTGCCTCACTTGGCACTCAGCATTAAGAGGTTAGCATTAAGACTGGTTGGCCTCAGGTGTCAATATAATGTGACTGAGTGGGACATGATGCCACATGTCAGCTGCATGATGCCCCAGTGCTAGTCATTACAATACACTGCCACACGGCAGACATCATAGTAATATGATTCAAATTGTTCAAGCTATCTAAATAAACACACACACACAAACACACACACACACACACACACACACACACACACATACTGTAATGACAAAATTTACAAAATTAAATAGAAGGGAAAAAAATCATAAATATCAACAAAAAGATGAAATTATTAACAAGAGTCCATCAAAGGGTCTGATGCACTACTGGTCAAAATGAATTCCAGAAATTCAAGATAAGACCAATTCTTCCTTTGAACAGACCACTCCGATGGCCTAGTGGTACAGCATCTGCCTTGGATGCGGGAGGTCATGGGTTCGAACCCTGGCTGAGTTATACCAAAGACTTTTAAAAATGATACTAACAGATGCCTCGCTTGATGCTCAGCATTAAGAGGTTACTGTTAGGACTGGTCAGCCTGGTGTCAGGATAATGTGACTGAGTGGGACATGATGCTACATGTCTGCAGCATGATGCCCCAGTGCTAAACATCACTATAAACTGTCACACTACAGACATCGTAGTGATATGACTGAAAAATTGTTAAGGCTACATTAAAAATCTAAATCACACATACACACTCCTTTGAACAGCCCAGTCTCTGATATTCTTCACCAATAACAAGACTTTCAAGTTAGCTGCTGTTGTGGATATACAGCATGTCAAGTTAGCGCCATTTTCATTTAGGACCAATGACACATCACAAGCAGTCTTCTGGTGAAAACCCCATGTTGCAACTTTCTATTTTGGAAGAGCAATAATAACAATTCTTTTGTAGCTTAAAGCCTTAATGATGTGAGGACTAAAAAAAAGAACTTTTCTAAAGTTTAAAGAATGTAGGTGTAAGGGGGGAGGTAGGGGCAGGGGTGTATGCAACATCATCTTCTTAGCCAGACCAATGCTATGGCTCAATGGCACAATAATCCACTTTCTCATCTGCAGATAATAGAATCAATGCTACATTAGATTAATGTATGTCATGACCATTACAGTGTTGGAGTCGGAAATTTAATATGTGGCATTAACATGACAAAATTTAATAAAATTTAACAAAACTGGTTCATAATATTTGGTATGTAACAGCAAACATCAATTAATAGAATGCCGAATGAAGAAGAATGAATTGCATGCTATAAAGGAAAATCCTAGACAGAACATAAATGTCGTACAAAGAAAATGACAGAATATGCAAATTCATATGCATTAACTCTGATCCTTTCTCTATATCAAGTCCAAGCTGGCACTAAATGAATTAAACATGACTCTAGAGGTATTTATTTTTAATAGAAAAGCTTTTAAATTTTAAGTAATGGTTTGATATATGCACTATCAAGTAACAAACTTTACTGATATTTATCCTTTAATGTAACATGCTATTTGACACTCTTGAAAATCTACTTAACACACCTCACTTCCCCTACCTTTATGAAACAACAAAGTGAACAAACCCACCACCCATACTCACAGCAAACCTTTATAATACACTTGTCAACATGCATACCTCTCTATTACATTACATCTTCTGTGAAATAACCCTATTTTAAAGTCATTATCTGCTGTAAACTAAGTCTTACAATCCACAAGTCTTTAGACATTGTAAATTTTTTTCTGAAATTTTATCTATAGATCCTAAGTTTTTACATTAGATGTCAGTAATTTTATTGTTGATCCAAATTTTTAGACACACTAAAACCAGTTTCAGTTGTCATAATTAAATATAAAAGTAATTTCATTTAATAAATCACCAGTATATAAAAAATAAAGATCATGCTATTCACAGTCTATAAAGGACTGTCAATAGTTGACATTTTATGAATATCAACCAGTTTTATATTTACATTTTGTGGACATTTCTTTAGTTCTATATCATATATTGGTTTTCTCAGGTTAACAATGGTTAATGAATACAGCAAAAGAGAAATCTGTATTGGTTGCAGTAAGAAGCTCCATTGTGAAATTTAAAGTTTCCCTGGTGACATAGCACAACGGGTGACAGACAACGGGCCATCCCACTGCACTTTTAGTCCATGACCAGTACAGCTAAAAACTAAAGATCATATATGTATATATGTATGTATATATATATATATATATATATATATATATATATATATAGTGACATAAAAGTTGAAAATGGCATACAGTAAATAGGAAGTTCCTTAATCCAAGTTGTTCATGGGATGATAAATGATAAGAAACTCACAGAGTGACAGACATAGAGCAATATTTACATATTAGCAAAGAGAAGCAATATATGGATAAAAAAGGCAGTCTCAACTATAGAAAGCAAGAGCATTACAAGCTGCACATTCTAAACCAAGTCTGTATTCGATAGACCTCAATGAGTACCCTGTATTTAATAGACCTCAGTGAGTACCCTATATTTAATCGACTCCAATGAGTATACTGTATTTAATAGACCCAAATGAGTATCCTGCATTTAATATGACCTCAATGAGTACCCTGTATTTAATAGACCTCAATGAGTACCCTATCTTTAATAGACTTCAGTGAGTACCCTATATTTAATAAACTCCAATGAGCACACTGTATTTAATAGACCCAAATGAGTATCCTGTATTTTATAGACCTCAGTGAGTACCCTGTATTTAATAGATTCAAATGAGTACCCTGTATTTAATAGACTTCAATGAGTACCCTGTATTTAATAGACCTCATTGAGTACCCTGTTTTTAATAGACCCAATGAAAGCCATGTATTTAATAGACTCCAATGAGTACCCTGCATTTCATACACCTCAATGAGTACCATGTATTTAAGACTCCAATGAGTACACTGCATTTAATAGACCCCAAAGAGTACCCTGTACATATAAAACCTTAACGAGAACCCTGTATTTAAGACTTCTATGAGTGCCCTGCATTTAAAAGACCTCCAATATTACCTTGTATTTAATAGACCTCCAATATTACCTTGTATTTAATAGACCTCCAATATTACCTTGTATTTAATAGACCTCCAATATTACCCTGTATTTAACAGACCTCATTGAGTACCATGTATTTAATAGACCTCACTGAGTACCATGTATTTAATAGACCTCAAGGAGTACCATGTATTTAACAAACTCCAATGAGTACCCTGTCTTTAATAGACCTCAATGAGTACCATGTATTTAACAAACCCCCAATGAGTACCCTGTCTTTAACAGACCCCAATAAGTACCATGTATTTAATCAACCCCAATGAGTACCATGTATTTAACAAACCCCAATGAGTACCATGTCTTTAACAGACCCCAATGAGTACCATGTATTTAATAGACCCCAATGAGGGCTACTTAACACACGTAACTTAATATGCTTAAACCATTACCTTCTTACTAGACTTAACATGACAGTGACCTCTGGCCTTAAGACCTCAGAATCTATAGGGGTTTTTTTATTACCCAAAGTCATTCTACAAACCCCATTTTGCTTTTTGAGCTACAATAGCCTAGACTTTTAATCTTTTCACCACAAACTTAGTAGGCCTCTTCCATGCCTTAAGCGTAAACCCTCCACAAGCTTGGATCAAGTACATGGTCTAGAACTAAAGTTGTATATGCAAAAAACATTTTCTGTTGATTCAATAGTATAATTACTGTTCTGCAAGCTAAATTCATTGATTTTGGAAATAGTCTTATCATTTTCACTTTAATAAAGCTTAGAAAAATTAAAATAATTTGAGTGTATCCCAGTCATCAAGTCCCAAATTCTTATTTATGAAGCCAAATTTTTATGAATGAAAAGTTGTACTATAGCAAATGTCATCTAGAGTCAAAAATTGTGAGACAAATGAGTAAACATTTGTCTGTCTGTCAAATTCTGACACTTTTGCTACTGTTTAAGTTATGCACTACTATACAGTGAGGGTGATTTAGTACCAAATGTACTTTTCTAGACCGTATTTATCATAAAATAAACAAAGACAAATAATGACAAACCCACCTGCCATATTTACACAATTTTTACAAGTATTTAACAATGGTATATTTGAAAATACTGTGAAATCATTTACTTTAGTTTATTTACATCAGCTCTGTTCACAATTTTGTTTCAATTGATGCCACTAAAACACTTGTGCATTCCTTAGTACTTTCAAGACTGGACTACGGTAATTCACTTCTTTCTGATTCGTCTCAGTACCTACTACACAAACTTCAAAACATGGCTACTTGGGTGAAAGTATAAAGAACTGTGCACACATTGCCCTGGCTCTGTAACCTTCATTGGCTACCTGTTGGATCCAGAATCAAACACAAAATCTGTTCACTATGCTACATTTCATTGACTGGCTCCAGTCCAACATACCTATCTGACCTTACCCATGTGTACAGCTGATCTAGAGACTTGTGCTCCTCTTGCAACACCCCAATTCTCATTCTTCCCACTGGTAATATGGACAACATTGTTTGTGTAGCAGGGCCCAGCTATGTGAACAACTTACCCACAGATCTTAGATACAAGGATACAATGATTTCATCCAAGAGTGCTCTTAAAACTCACTGTTTTGACTACAAGAACAGACTCAATGACTTAATTATTTTGATTTCCTTAAATTATTGTCAGTTTTTTTTTGTAATATCATGGTGTTCATTTTTGTAACCTTGCTGTGTATGTTTTTATGTATTATCTAATATTGTAAAGCCTTAGAGCTTCTAAAGATTAGGTACTGTACTATACCCACATTATTATTATTATTATTATTATTATTATTATTATTATTATTATTATACAATTTCTTGGTTTTACAAATAACAACAGCTTCATTGGTACATACATTCATGCATTTAGAAAACAGTCCTTTAGTTTCCATGGAATAATTATCATTCAATGGGTTAAATGCACAAATTTGGGAAATAATCCTATTGTTTCCAGGGTGTAATTAAGTATCCATTGGGTTATATTCATGGATTTGGGAAACAGGCATATTGTTTCAGGGTATAATAACTTGTCAATGGGTTAAATTCATGGATTCCGGAAATAATCCTATTGTTTCCAAGGTATAATTACTGTTCAATAGGTTAAATTCATGGATTGGGAAGCAGCCCCATTGTCTCCAGGGTATAATTACTGTTCAATAGGTTAAATTCATGGATTTGGAAAACAGTCCCATGTTTCCATGGTATAATTATTGTTAATTGGATTAAATTCATGCATTTGGAAAACAGTTGCATTGTTTCCAGGGTATAATTACTGTTCAATAGATTCAATTCATGGATTTGGGAAATAATCCTATTGTTTCCAGGGTGTAATTAAGTATCCATTAGGTTAAATTCATGGATTTGGGAAGCAGTCCAATTGTTTCAGGGTATAATTACTGGTCAATGGGTTAAATTCATGGAGTTGGGAAATAATCCTATTGTTTCCATGGTATAATTACTGTTCAATTAGTTAAATTCATGGATTTGGGAAACAGTGCCATTGTCTCCAGGGTATAATTACTGTTCAATGGATTAAATTCATGGATTTGGGAAACAGTTTGATTGTTTCAAGGGTATAATTAGTGTTCAACATGTTAAATTCATGGATTTGGGAAACAGTCCCATTGTTTCCAGTTATAATTACTGTTCAATGGATTAAATTCTTGGATCTGGGAAACAGTCTAATTGTTTCAGCATATAATTAGTTCAGGGGCTTAAATCCACAGATTTATGGGAAATAGTTCCATTGTCTCCAGGGTATAGTTACTCTTCAATGGGTTAAATTCATGAATTTGGGAAATAATCCTCTTGTTTGCATAGTATAATTATTCTTCAACGGGTAAAATTCATGGTTTTGGGAAATAATCCTCTTGTTTGCATGGTATAATTACTCTTCAATGGGTTAAATTCATGAATTTGGGAAATAATCCTCTTGTTTGCATGGTATAATTACTCTTCAATGGGTTAAATTCATGGATTTGGGAAATAATCCTCTTGTTTGCATGGTATAATTATTCTTTGATGGGTTAAATTCCTGGATTTGGGAAATAATCCTATTGTTTGCATGATATAACTACTATTCAATGGGTTAAAATCATGCGTTTGGGAAATAATCCTATTGTTTCATGTTATAATTACTCTTGAATGGGTGAAATTCATGGATTTGGGAAATAATCCTATTGTTTGCATGGTAATTACTCTTCAATGGGTTAAATTTATGGATTTGGGAAATAGTCCTATTGTTTGCAGGGTATAATTACTCTACAATGGGTTAAATTCATGCATTTGGGAAAAATCCTATTGTATCATGTTATAATTACTCTTGAATGGGTGAAATTCATGGATTTGGGAAATAATCTATTGTTTGCATGGTATAATTACTCTACAATGGGTTAAATTCATGGATTTGGGAAATAATCCTATTGTTTCATGTTATAATTACTCTTTGATGGGTTAAATTCATGGATTTGGGAAATAATCCTATTGTTTTCATGGTATAATTACTCTTCAATGGGTTAAATTCATGGATTTGGGAAATAATTCTATTGTTTGCATGGTATAATTACTATTCAATGGCTTAAATTCATGGATTTGGGAAATAGTCCTATTGTTTGTATGGTATAATTACTCTTCAATTGGTTAAATTCATGAATTTGGGAAATAATTCTATTATTTGCATGGTATAATTACTATTCAATGGCTTAAATTCATGAATTTGGGAAATAGTCCTATTGTTTGTATGGTATAATTACTCTTGAATGGGTTAAATTCCTGGATTTGGGAAATAATCCTATTGTCTGCATGGTGTAATTACTATTCAATGTGTCTTTAAATTCATGGATTTGGGAAATAATCCTACTGTTTGCATGGTATAATTACTCTTCAATGGGTTAAATTCATGGATTTGGGAAACAGTCCTATTGTCTGCATGGTATAATTACTCTTCAATGTGTCTTTAAATTCATGCTGTGCAACAACTACAGTATCAACAATAACTGGTACCTCATAAAGATTATTAATTCAAGGGAAGCACACCCAATATTTTTGACAAGTTTATTGTGTTCACTACCTCATTTTATTATGGAAGAAATACTGTAGACAGAGATGAATTACAAGGAAGTGGTTGAATTTATAATTCCAAGCTATCTGTCATTGTCAAGGACAGCATTTATTTTATTTCATGGCATTTTTCAGACACAAACTATTTTGTTTTGAAGTGCATAAAATAATCTGCACAAAAATAATCATTATCCTTTATGGGAAGTAATCATATTCACCAAGCAGGATTCCAAAAGATCTACATGATGAACAATACAAAGTTCACATGATCAAGAATATAAAGTTCACAGATCATCAATATATTCAGTTCATATGATCATCAATAGGAAGTTCGCATGATCATCAATATAAAGTTCATATGATCATCAATATATAAAGTTTATATGATCATCAATATAAAGTTCATATGATCATCAATATAAAGTCCACATGATCATCTATATAAAGTTCACATGATCATCAATATATAAAGTTCATATGATCATCAATATAAAGTTCACATGATCAACAATATAAATTTCACATGATCATCAATATAAAGTTCACATGATCATAAATTTATGATGTTCATATGATCATCAATAGAACATTCACATGATCATCAATATAAAGTTCACATGATCATCAATATATAAAGTTCACATGATCATCAATATCATGTTCATGTGATCATCAATAGAAAGTTCACATGATCACCAATATAACATTCACAATTATCCAATGTATCTACACTAAAAGCATCATGCACTAGTAGAAATGTTTGATTTTACTTCTGTACAACTCTGAGTATTCTTATTTACATCAGAAACATCAAACTATGACAATGACATAGGTAACCTATCATCAAACCCTTTTCTCACACCTCATCATCCAAAATAAATTATTCCCCAATGACCAGAGATATGACTTAGAATCCAAGTGAACAAATGTTGCTAGATTGTTTGTTTCTGAGCAGGAGATTTCAGCCCTTTTTCATGCCATTTTGCTGAATAAATCTTCCTTTTAATTGTAGCCATTTCTCAGAAGCTTTTGTGAAAGAGAAAACAGAAGTACAAATGGAATTTTTTTTAAATTTATAAAAAGTATATACCATATTCCTTCTGTTTCATAGATATATATTTCAGACTGAAATATTTACAATATTTATATCCACAAGTACTCCATTCAGATGAAACTGAATGAATGAACATATACACTGCAAAAGTTTGTTAATTTATTATTTAACACACTGTATTTTCTCTGCAAATAAAATGATGTCTATATTTCAATCAGAACTGATGTTCCCTTTATGAACAAACACATATATACTTCCTCCAGTTAGGTGACATTGGGTCTCTGACTCATGCCAAGCATACCTGTTACTTTGAATTCAAAGATTTGACACTACTGTTGGCAAGTACAGGGGTGTCACTGGTCTGTTCTGAAACTTTCAAGAGTACCACCTAGCATACAAAGTACAGTATATTAACATGGACTCGGATCATTAAAATGATGCAATTATGGACTTGGATCATTAAAATGAAGCAAAGTTCATTAACATGGACTCAGATCATTAAAGTTAAGCAAGTACATTAACATGGACTCAGATCATTAAAATGAAGCAATTATGGACTTGGATCATTAAAATGAAGCAAGTTCATTAACATGGACTCAGATCATTAAAGTAAAGCAAGTACATTAACGTGGACTCAGATCATTAAAATGAAGCAATTATGGACTTGGATCATTAAAATGAAGCAAGTTCATTAACGTGGACTCAGATCATTAAAGTAAAGCAAGTACATTAACGTGGACTCAGATCATTAAAATGAAGCAATTATGGACTTGGATCATTAAAATGAAGCAAGTTCATTAACGTGGACTCAGATCATTAAAGTAAAGCAAGTACATTAACGTGGACTCAGATCATTAAAATGAAGCAATTATGGACTTGGATCATTAAAATGAAGCAAGTTCATTAACATGGACTTGGATCATTAAAATGAAGCAAGTTCATTAACATGGACTCAGATCATTAGAATGAAGCAAGTACATTAAATTGGACTCTGAACATTAAAGTGAAACATTGCTGATAACAGTACACAGACGGAAAGAATGAAGAAATCATTCCAAGGAATGGGAGCTAAGTACCTTTCCAAATGACAGATTAAGGCGTGGAAATTCAACTGATTATACCAAGCAGCATTATTTTATATAGTGGTCTTGGAAAGTAATTGTCTTGTACTTTAAAACACATTTTCTTCAAAGATTACCTTTAGGTCTGACATCTTTTCACAATAGTTGCAGATTTTAATTCTCAAACATGTAAATCATTCAATATTAGACTTCACTTGTATGAAAATTACCCCCAAAATAATTATGATAACAGTATTATGTGAGGGAATCATACCTCTTCATTCTTGCAAGTTTTAATAGCCAGAATCGGCTTCAACTCTCTAATGTTCTCCATGACAGACAAATTCTTGTTTTTTTCTTTCTGATACTAAATGAGATGTTATGCAAACATTTGCTTTACATAAAATCTGTGAAATGAGTTAAGGAATTTCAGTTGACTAGAAACAAACCTTGGCAAGCAAACGTTGAAACTCTGTTCAACAACAGACTGAAATTAAAACTGCATAAATTTTGTATGATCTGACATCACAATTAAATACACTGAAAGTGTAAGCCAAAATGATAGAAACTAGTAAGTTTATACTTCAACCTTTACACTATCACTGTGCCCCAAACCCATGCTAATTATAAAACTAATGGGTGTATGATCCAAGATGAGAAAGCAGAGTCACTAAGACGGGGGGGGGGGGCATTAGAGTTTGAGAAAAGAGGAGAGTTTTAAGAACGGGTTGTATGTAGAAGATAGAAGTGTATTTGTTTGTGTTGATATTGGGGGGGGGAAGGTAATGCCATTTTTCAGCACATGATAGGCTATACATGGTGGCCAATATAAATGGTAGGGGAGAAGAACCTGGTAAAACCCCGAAAAGAACCTTGCCACAGAAAGCTACTGGCAAGCTTCCCCACATATCCACATTGGCTGAGCCAGAGACTCAAACTCATGTGGACAGAGGTGAGATGGCAGTAATCAGTAAAGACAAGTGCTTTATACCACTCTGCCACTTGGGGCCCCATGTGACATTGCAAATAAAGGAGTAGTAAGAATGTATGCATTGAGTTCCCAATACCATGGAGAATAGTGACAGAAATAATGCCTCTTTGGCAATACTTTTATAATGTATGTAATACAATCACTGTGAATAACAAACATGTTAGTGAGCATAAAAAGTCAGCAAATTTAGCAAGGAAGATAAATTCATGAAAATCTAAGCACTAAAGTGCTTATCATCTAATTTAGTGTTAAATTCTCCATAAACCTTTATGTTGCAATCCAATTTAATGCATTCTCTAAAATTTAATTATGCTAAAATATGATGAATTATGTCTTAATTGAACACTCAGAAAAATGGAGAAAGCTTCACCTATAACTTTGTATATCAACTTTATTATAACCAGAATTTCTGATTTAAAATCTCCCAATAATTTGGAATAATATGCATGAATATTCATAAATATGTTGCCAACATTTCAAGATGATCTGATGAAAAATGTTAAAATTATGAGATAATTTTGCACAATATATGGTAAATTCTTTCTACTAATCTATGATATAGTCTTTTATACATCCACCCAATTATGTCACAATTCACATCTGGCTGGTGATTGAACCAAGTAGTGATCAATAAACTCTATGTGGTAGTTGCTTGACAGATGCCAATCTGATCAACAGAATCTATCTGATAGTTGCTTGACAGATGCCAACCTGATCAACAGAATCTATCTGGTAGTTGCTTGACAGATGCCAGTCTGATCAAGAGAATCTATCTGGTAGTTGCTTGACAGATGCCAATCTCAGCATGTGGGTTAACTGACATCAATGTGCAATATTTCCCTCATGAAATATAAAAATATGAAATGGGCATAAAAAAGTGTAAAATACGCCCATTCAAAATGACATCTCATGATGATCTCCTCTGACACGACACCATCATCTGTGGAATAAACTTTCCCCGCATTCTCCTAGTAAGTCATCACCAATGGGCAGCCAAGAGACAACGATGCGTGCATACTATGGATATAACTGAGACTATATCATTAAACACCAAGCACATTGCTAATAAGAAAAATGAAAAAAAAGACTTAGGCAAACCCTGTCTCACCTGTGCACTGTATGATGCAACTCACTGTTAGTTTTGTGATAATTATCTCAACGCTTCTCAGAAAACTCTAATTACCAAGTCCTCGATTATTAGTTTCTGTTATTCAATATAAACAACTTTATTACTGTATACTGTTTTTAACTGTTGGACATTTTCTGGCAAACTCTTCCAGGAAATGTAAAATAATGCGAATCAATGCTTTCAGTAAACATAGCCTTGAAATTTTAGTACAACAGAAACAAAACAATATGGCATACAACACAAGTGCTGGTAAACTCTTTATATCCTGCAAAAAAGTTAAGCATAACCCAGTATGAGAAAATGACACTCTCCATTAAAAATACAGAAAATATATTCAGCTGATTCAGGCTGATGGCTGATCCATTATGAGGAACCAAATCCTCAATCTTAAAACTAAAACCAATTCCTAACACCACCCAATGTATCTGTCCTACAGACTCTTTAACACTAAATTTTCACACTGGGTCTAAACACCGATATTAGGTGCAGCCAATGCATCCTGTGTCTCACTATTCACTAATGCAGATAAGTAAGTAACATTTACTTTTTACTATGGAGGCTGATACAAACATTGGTGGATTAGAAGTTTGGAAAATAATGATATCATCTCCATCCCATCTTCCTACACTAGTATAAATCTGCAACATAACTACAGACAGAAGGCACTGTACTTCAAATGAATGTGTGCATATTGTATAGTTTTATTTACCATGCCAATCTAAACCTAAAGATACAAGTTGATGAAGTCAATAACATGCTGATAAGGCAATTTTTACCCCTGATAAACCAGATTATCTTGATGTCTGACTGACTCTATTGTTGCCATGTGACACCTTTTCAGGGTCACTTAAAGCCCGAGACGTACCGTGTATATCCATATGCAGGTCTCAATGTTAATCAAAAGGAAAATCCACAACTTGTGTAATACATTTTTTTACAGCTTGTTTGGCACAAATGAACTTATTTTGTTTTCCATTCCCAATCTCATCAAAATCATCCTCCACCATTTGTAGTTTCCTCAAGGTTATCCAGTGTTCTTGACCTTTAAGTTCAAGGTAATCCAGTTTCCTCCATCTCTAAGACCAAGGTAATCCAGTTTCCTCCATTTCTAAGATCAAGGTAATACAGCTTTTTTCCACCTCAAATATCATTCTCAAAGTAAAATAGTTTTCTCCACTGCTAAGACCTATTTCATGGTATTCACATTTTCTGCACCTCTAAGACCTTCCTCAACATAATCCAATTTATTCCCCACTTCTAAGGCCTTACTCAAGGTAACCCAATTTTCTCCATCTTGAAGACTTTTCTCAAGGTATGGTAAAATCCAGTGTTGCCTACTGTCAAATCCACTTCATCACCAGCATGAAAATCTCTCTCCAGTCCATCATCCAGTTTTCAATCCCTCAAAGACTACTTTATCACAATCTTGTTTCCACATAGCATATGCTACCAAACCTAGTTGTGACTCCATTAAAGCAAACTTAGATTTTATCCTCACAGAGAGAATCTAACCTTCCATACTGTGCTTGCCAAACCAATGCATCTGAAATGTGAAAGTCAATGAAAGCAAGTCTCATTCTTTCTGAAGGCACCCCATGGTACTTTACAGTTTGTGAACTGTTGATGTTGTCCAAGCAAGATAATATCACTCAGACTCTGGGAACTAAACACAGCATGTGCTGTCATCATTAACCCCAGCCAAATACCCAAAGTATGAAATTGAACTGCAAAAGACCCACTGGCATGGCACTTGCAAGGTAATGTTTGCTTTCAATATGCTACTCATGTGTGTAAAACTGAATAGCTAAATGATGTGAATTTCACTACTTGATCACTGGATACAGCTAAGATGGAGCTTGACTTGTGCTTATAGCTATAAAAATATGGGGCAGGATATTGATGCATTCATTCTACAAGAAATTATCAGTCAACTGAAATTGCCACACTGTAAGCATACAGAACCAGAAAAATGTCAAGGCATTGTTGCTCCTGTCAAAAGTGCTTGTTTGAAAAGGTGCTCAGGTCAAGAAAACAAGAGTCCTTCAATGGGCTGATGATCTACTTGCTAAAAGAATTTCCAGGAATTCATGATAAAACCAGTTTTCTTAATTGCTGACTGTTGAGATCAACTCTGATATTTGTTAGTGACAAGATTTTTAAATTAGCTACTGAGGCAGTACTGGATGCAAGATCTGCACCATTTACGTCTATAAGAAAATTGGACAGCATCAGAAAACTTTTGGTGAAAACCACATGTTGGTATGACCCGACCCCATCCAGGAGAATCAGTTAAGATTTTCAATATTTTCATTTTGCTGACTCCACATTTCTGGTTAGATTGGCAATTTTATCATTCTGGAACAACTACTACTACACATCATAAAACATCTTCTGGTGAAAACCCAATGATGATACAACTTTTATACAACTTTCTGTCCAGGAGGATTAGCTACAAAAGTTTCAATATCACCAATATGGCAACCATATTTGATGCCAGATTGGCACAATATTTGTTCATGACCAACTATACACCATAAGAAGTTTCCAGCAAACTTCCTATCCTGATAGGACTTTCCATTCAAGAGAAATAGCAAAAACAAGATGGCTACTGTGGCAGTAATAATGGATATCTAAGTGGAACCATTTTCATTTAGGACCAACCAGACAAACAAAAGGACCCCCTTCCTGAATCTACTAAATTGATATACTAGAAAATAAACAAATTCACATCAGTCTTCGAAATTCACTCTTTCAAGATGATAACAAATGAGCAATATGCACATTCTTACATCAAGATTATAATGTTGAACATGTTGTAGCAAAATTCATCAGAAACTGCATTGAAAGTTGAATGTGGACAAGGACTTTATGACTGAAGCAACAAATAAATGGATGGAAAAGCCAATGCCATCTTCTCTGGTCATGCTCCTGGCAGGGGCATACTAAAAGTAAAATCTTTGGAATAAATAAAATTGAGTAGTGTGAATCATCATCAATTCTAATTTCTTCTGTAGCAATAACATTAAAAAAAAAGTAAGATTGTCTATCTATTTCAGATTCTGCACAATCTCTCTCTCTCTCTGCCCTCTAGTATAACCTGTCTTGGAAGAACACTCCTCCTTCCCACAAAAAAACGGTCTCTCTCTCTGCCCTCTAGTATAACCTGTCTTGGAAGAACACTCCTCCTTCCCACAAAAAAACGGTCTCTCTCTCTGCCCTCTAGTATAACCTGTCTTGGAAGAACACTCCTCCTTCCCACAAAAAAACGGTCTCTCTCTCTGCCCTC
Source organism: Megalonaias nervosa (assembly GCA_016617855.1). NCBI lineage: Eukaryota > Metazoa > Mollusca > Bivalvia > Unionida > Unionidae > Megalonaias > Megalonaias nervosa. The sequence goes on from JAECUM010005555.1 coordinate 87,031, forward strand.
TAGTATAACCTGTCTTGGAAGAACACTCCTCCTTCCCACAAAAAAACGGTCTCTCTCTCTGCCCTCTAGTATAACCTGTCTTGGAAGAACACTCCTCCTTCCCACAAAAAAACGGTCTCTAAACACAAGTGATCACTCTTAAGGCTTTGTGCAGCTCACATACTGTACTTGCATTTACATTACTTTTTAATTACGCCATAACCTCAGGAAGGCATCTATGGCATAAATCGAGTGTTTAATTCAAATGTGACATAAGAACTACACAGTTAGCTATGATAACACATGCTCATTCTGTGTATGAACTTGCAGTTTTGATAAGGCTTTGGGTCAACTTGGAATAAAATATAAGCACCAATGAATGAAATTTATAAAAAAAAAAAAAAAAAATTAACAACACACAAGGGTGCAACCAGCTACACTATGGAACATATCTTGCTTTGGTGTGGTTGTTAATAACTGTAACACCAAAATACCAGAAAACAACACAAAAACAAAGACCTCATTCACCCCAGACATTATTGATTGACTCCAATGAAAAATGTGTTCAATTGCTACAGTAAAGCCATTCAAGAAAGTTTCTAATTATGACATTACCAGGGCTGAGCAGTTTTCACCAAAAATTAGAAACAATACACACTGTTCAGTCACTATGTATTTCCTTGTCTGCTCCATTTTTGAAGGAATGGTTAATGGTGATCGTGATTTAAATGGCTTCAACACTACAATGGCAGCTAGTGACATGCACTAATAGAGAGTCACATGTTTACCATAATCGGCTGCATCCTCAGTATCAGCACATTCAATCAATATGCACTTTACAGGCAAGGGTCAGTAAAAAAATAAAAAACACTGCAATTTTATCAGCAACCTTGACCTTGACCTTTGTCCTGGCACATGTCTTCAGCACCCTTTGCAGAGGAAACTAGTTGCTAATACAAACATTAAGATATTTTTGCACAGTATCATAAAAACAATGCAACATCACTATACAAGTACAGGCTAACAATAACATCATCAACTTCCATACAGACAGTGAGACTTGAACTGCCTTAGGTGATAAATGGGAACTGACCTAATTAAACTTACATACAACATAACTGAACATGGATCAGATCTGATTTAAACATAGTCTGGGGACTATCACATTAGTACATAAGGTAATTTCAGTGGCTCAGAGTCTGCCCTGGTCACTAAAGGAAACTAGGCCACAGGAAATGAAATTAGAACTCTCTTGTCAAGACAAGCCAGGAGGGAGGGTAAATACAGACATGAAACAAACACTGCCATCTCCGGTGCTGACAGTTATGACTGGGGAACAAAGAGAAGCCCAAAGAATCAAGGTGTGCTATTTGAAGCCCTGGGATATTTTACTATGCTGAGCTCCCTCTTTTTCATTCATACTCACACAAGGCATTCAATAGTACACATAACATGGAAGCAAAAATAGCTCTGGTGACAAATTACTGGATAGTTTTTACTTTACTACATTGTACTTCTCTTTAATTAGTCAATATATAATACCTGTTGTTCTATGGGGACCAACCATTTAATTGAGGAGGTGGAGGCTTAATAGCTAAAAAAAGTATTCTTGCTGTGATGTATTTTTTAAAAAAGTGTTTTAATTCCATCCAAAAAAATTTTTTTTTCTAAAGGTAAATTAAGAAAATAGCCTGGCTCAGAAGAAAATCACAGGCTTTCATCCCAAAAATTAAATGGTTGGCCCCTTAACCACACACACACACACACACACACACACACACACACACACACACACACATTATGATTGTCACAGAGGGTCAAATGCAGAATCAGATCAGAAGAAAATCCATTCAAATATCAAGCCCTGGTTTTATTAAAAACTGTAACAGCTTTCCTCTTATTGTGATACTTGAACATTTTTTTTTATGGGATGGTTTGCAATAATGAATTTCTCACCAAACCAAGGATTGGAATATTCTAAATTCTTCCAAGAAAAATGCTGATTTACCTCTAGGAAAATGATTACGTGACATCTGCAGAATTTCTCCATTCATTCAGCAACACCCAGGTGTTAAATTTTCAGTACCATACACACTTGTATACAAGTCAAGTCCAACTGCGAACAAAACAGACCTTGATCTGTCGTCACATAAAACATCAGCAGATCAGGGTCTGTGTTGTTTGTTTTAGTGATTATTCTTAACAAAATGCATAAACCCAAATCTGCACATTATGTGATGGCATATTTGGGTCCATGCAGTTTGTAACTGGACTTGTAGCTGCACGTGAGTATATACAGTAATCGTTCTGCCTCCATTTTACTACATTTGTAAGTACACCTTTCGTCTCTGTAAATTAGACAAGCCTTACAGATTCGTGTTCGTAAAACACTCTAGCCCAACCAAGATTCATATTTGTATAACACACAAACCCCCCGAAAGATTCATGTTCATAAAATGCCAACTGAGATTAGTGTTCATAAAACACACAAGCCCCATAGATTCATGTTTGTAAAGTACACAAGCCCCACCAAGATTCACATTTGTAAACATATAAACCCCAATAAGATTCATGTTCATAAAACACACATGCCCCACTGAGACTTGTGTTCATAAAACACACAAGCTCCACTGAAATTCATGTTCGTAAAATACACAAGATTTGGTAGTGATGCATATGTTTCAATATTGCCAATTTACCCCCACAGGGCATTTGTATGTCATGTATAATATATCAACATGAAAAATGGCAAAACCCCCATGACAAGAACAATAACAACAAGTAAAACTACTGGTATTGCTTAGATGATAAAGAGGGTGGGAGTGGGGATGGATGGATGGTATATCTGTAGCATGGAATCTACCCTATATACAAGCTCGGTTTACATGTGGACTTAGTGAAGTAAAAAAGCTCACCTTTGTTCACAGAAGAATGCAGACATAAACTGGTCTCCTGAACTGACAGAACTTTATCCAACCACAGCATATTTACGCAGTAAATACATGACGCAAGTCCGACTCCAAAAGAGATTTGTTTACATCTTCTGTACAATCAATGTTCCAATTCAAATACTGCAAATATCCAGTCACAAATACATTACAGTAAATATGTGTCTTTCTGCATCCAGTAATCTTCTTTTCACAAAAATATTGCAACAATGTAATGTTTAGTTGTGATGTGGAATTTCAACGTAAACACTGGCACTGTGTTGTGTAGGACAACTCAAACCGGTACTGTGTACCGTATCAAACAATGTGACATCACATGCATTGGACATTTTGAGTTGACAAATGTTTTGTCTTTTGTAAAATGTTCTGTTTATTTGGATGGATGCTTATTCTTTGATTTATAGTTATCAAAAATGTATAATATACTTCTACTATTTCAACTTTGTTTGGGACTATTTTTTTTGCACATTAAATGAAAAGTACAGCATCTGTCAGAATGAACAAAATTATTCATTCTTCTTTCTATCTAAATAATTTCTACTGAAATAAAATTATGTGATAAAATGAATCCCAAATGGCTCGCAAAAGCTGGACATTATTCAACTCGTTTCATAAATTCAGTATTAAATTGTTACCCATTTGAGATCCTGTATATAACAAGAAATAGACATTAATGCATCTAATAAAGAGTGTTCAAATACATGAAAAAAAAATTAATAACTGTTATAGCTTGGAAATCAAACTGGTCATATATATGTATATCTGCATGCAGACATGCATACCAAATTTATTTAGTGTTTAAAAAAATTCACAAACATTTCAAAAAGTTGAAAAATTGAACAAGTCACCCCCTCAAATGGACTGATACTCTACTGGCCAAAAAGAATTTACAGGAATCCACAGAAAATCTGTTTCTTCCCTCCTATGACTTTTAACTGAAGAGTGATGAAACCATCTTGGATATTCCTGTGGAACTCAAAAAAAACAAATCTAATAACAACCTGAAATATGTTCACTGAATACTAATGCTGCCCCCCCCCCCGAAATGACCAAGGGATGATGGATGAATAGATGAATGAATGAATGGATCAACAAGGGTAACACTATAGGCCCATAGTCATGATGGGGCATACAAATATTTGTGGCCCTGGGTGGCTGAATGGTCTAAGTGCATGCTTTTACCAAACACTGCCATCTCACCTCCATCCACATTTGTTCGAGTCTCGTGCTCGGCCAATGTGGGCATGTGAGAAAGCTGCCAGTAGCTTCCCATGGGTCAGCTGTTTTTACCAGGGATTTCCTGGGATCTTCTTCTGTCAGTTATACTGGTGACAATCTTGTGCTGAGAAACGGCATGAAACCACAATACAACAACACTCTCTCAAGACAAGTGCACTACAAAAATCTGTCATGGTCATAGACTTTGAAACTAATATCATGGATAAAAGATCACTGAACCCTTCTCAGATACTGTCAGTATAAAACCATCAACAGTGTATGTATTCACTTAAAAGTCAAGTCCAACTCCAAACAACAAAGATCCTGATCTGTCATAGTATTATGCACCTGCAGATCTGGGTCTGTGCAGTTTGCAGGTGGACTTGACTTATAAGTGAGTATATATGGTATGATAATCCAAAAACAAAGTTTGATGAAAACTCAGGAATTTTTATTTGCATATCAGTCATCGCAATTTATTTTGATGAAATGTCATGGTTTTGATGTTTTCATGTTCATTTTTTTTTAAATGCATTGCTCATATTAGCAAATAAAGCTGAGATAAGGACATTTACTAATTTAAAAAAAAAATTAAAACAGATCGACTTCCATACAATTAACTTGCTGCAATGATGTAATGTGTTGTAGGATTTGACAATGCATCCTTCTGTAAACCTTGTGAATGGAATGTGATTGATAGGTGTACCCAAACAGTACCTTGTTATTTGGACTTCACCATTACTTTGCCTAAAAATGACAATTCATGCAATTGATTTTATATGTTTACAGTTGTATACATACAATACCATGTTATTTGGACTTGACCCCTCTAAAGTATTTTACCTAAAGAGTACAATATAGCAATAGATTTATTGGTTTATAGGTGTACACAAACATTATGTAATGTTTTGAATTTTGAATAAGTATAGAACCTTAAAATTGAACTCATTGTGCATTAAAATTTTATTACAGTCAAGCCAGCAAGGTCTTTATGAAGGGTCACTTCAACTTTTTCTTCATGTGAGTGTTAAACTTGAAAGGCCAGCATCTATGGCTCATTTAGAATTGACCCAGGCATTGCAACGCTGTCCTGGGAAAGTAAACATTAAAGTTACCGACCATAACCTCTTTGATGTGAAGCCCATGTCAAATAGTCATTTTCAAAGGAAAGTTGATATGCATCGTATTTCTCAGATTCTAGGCTGTCAAAATCTGACGAAAGAAATAATTATCTTGGGGAAAAATTAGGAACCGCTGATTACAATTGGTCAGTTTAAATTAAGGCGTACACCTTGGAAGTAATGTTGAATTTAAAAGTACGACCTTGGTTGAATTCTTTAGTCTGAGAGTTTTCCTGCGAGAGACAAGACTCGTCTGGCTCCGGGGAAACCTAAAGAATAGTGCTTTCCTCGTTAAACAAGTAAAGGGGACCAGGTGGCTGTCTTGTAAGAAAAGACAGGCTTTAGTGCTGGGATGCACAATTTCTGAAAAGAACAGCATTAAGGGAAACAGCTCCCAGGAACAGAAGGGGACAGTCCGAAGAGGGAAGTCCGGAAAGAGATGAAGCATTCAGAATAGAAAGATCAATGTATACACATGAAGGTGGCAAGACGTGTGATATCGGAGACAAAGACAGGAAACGATGATAGGTGATGCAAATCAGGCGTGGACGTTGTGCTCTATTCACCACTCATTACCATGATGAAACGAATCCAAAATAGAACACTGCTACTGAAATTCTGTTAACGTAAAATTGTTTGAATTGAACCTGACACTATTAATTTTTTTGTCATCGATTAAATTTTTATTTTCTTGTCTAAAGGGGGCTTGTATTGTATTATTTCTTTTCAATAGTCTTGCTCAGTTCTCTGTTGATGTTCCATCTATCCACTCACACCAGGCAATAAAATCGAGGGAGGTCATCCTCTAGATAATGACAGCCAAATCTAATTAACCATCCCTCTTTACCAAGAGGGAAAACATTACACATTACCTTATTTGGACTTCAACCCTTTGAAGTATTTTGCCCAAAAACAACACAACAATAGAACAGTACGTATTTTGCCTGAAAAGCATAATACAGCAATAGACTTACAGGTTTATAGTTGTACACAAACAATACTTTGTTATTTAGACTTGACCTGTTTAAAGTATTTTGCCTAAAAAACACAATACAGCAATAGATTTATCAGTTTACAGGTGTACACAAACAGTACCTGTTATATGGACTCCACTCCCCACCCCCCTTTTAAAGTATTTTGCCAAAACACAATACAATAGATTTATAGGTTTAAAGGTGTACACAAACAGCGCCTTGTTATTTGGACTACCCCCCTCCTTTAAAGCATTTTGCCAAAAAAGCCCAATACAGAAATAGATTTATTGTTTTGTAAGTGTGCACAAACAGTACTCTTTTATTTGGATTACACCACACTAAGGTGTTTTTCTAAAAAGCATAATATAGCAAATGTATTCCAAGATTGCTTTAATTTTTGGACACTTCACTGCTCCATCTCAAAGACTCATTAATCAGAATTGCTCCGATATTTTGAGATGTCCCCAGATTTTCTGAATACCAAAGGCTTATGTATCTGTTGTTCTCAGTAACTCCCCAATTTTTTAAAATTGGATATATTCCCTATGCAACAATAATTTTAAAAGCAAAATTTTCATGAAGGTTTATATTTATTTTCAAGTTGGATGATAGACTTAGTTGGGTGTAATGTTTTCTTTTCTACTGGAGTGTTCTAATAATCCTTGCAATTTGGGTTTTGAAATTCATATTTCCCCTCTGTAAGCACCAAAATCTGACTGGGCTTGTTTCCTCTTTGCCTTTTATCCCTTTACATTTCTATCTCCATTTTAACTGGCTACCAACAGTGATTCCCTTCAGGACACACGATACTAATTTTATGGAAAAATGGAACCAGCCTGGAAACGGGTGAACATAAAATAAAGTATATATGGGTTTGGCTGGCCAGGATTGGTTAATAATGTAGGTTATCTTTTAGGAAAGAGAATTTTTTGAGAGCTTATCCTAGCTGTAAATGAAAAAAGTAGAGACATTGTTTTATTGACGGAATTAAAACATGTTTCAAACACATGTAGGTCCAGAAAATGCCTCGGCTCATATCCTTTTCTCTACACAGAAGCTGACATCCCAGTTTCATCTATACTGATAAATATAGGTTTACTCATGAGCACTCAGAAATTTTAAGTTATTTAATTTTTAATAACATGGTGTTTGCGTAGGTTTACTATGGGAACTGAATTAGTACCATGAGTCCTTCACACCCCCTGTGGAAGGGCCCAGTTTGGTTTGTAATGTATTTATAGTCAAAAAGTGTCTTTATTAGGAGAGATGTTCTGTATATTTACCATATATACTCTCAACTAACAACCAACTGCAAACTGGGGCTATACAGTTTGTTAGGGATATTCAACAGAACAAACAAGATAGGACTTGATCTGCTGGCACACATGATGTTACAGATTAGGATCCATGTTTTTTGCTGTTGTATTGTAGTCAGAATTATATTTTGCATGTACTCTAATTTGCTTTCCAGCTTTTCTGCAAGAAATTTTATGTTAACAACATTATAATAAAGATAATACTTTATGACTGCTCTGGTGGTCTAAGTGGTTAGAGAGTCTGCTTTGGATATGGGAGGTCATGGGTTTGAACCCCATCCAAGTTATACCAAAGACATATAAAAATGGTATAATCAGCTACCTCGCTTGGCACTCAGCATTAAGAGGTTAGTGTTAGGACTGGTCAGCCTGGCATCAGGATGCCCCAATGCTAGACAACACTATAAACTGTTACACTGCAGACATCCTAGCAGTATGACTGAAAAGCTGTTAAAGTTATGTTAAAAATCCAAATCACACACACACACACACACACACACACACACACACACACACACACACACACACTGTACTTTATGACCACCACAGTGTCAGAGTTTTTCCAAGGTTTAAATATTGCAATCTTCATAAAAGTAGTTCATGCACAGCACAGCAACAGCCTAAACACGAAGTAAAATGGCTGCAATCATAAATCAATTTTACCATGATCTTGTGTCATGAATATACAGAAATATAATGGTTATCTGACCTACTCAATTTTTGTTATAAAATCTTCCATGAGTGCTGATGTACCCATTGTCATACTGTAGTGCCCGATGTCATGCTGCAGTGTCCAAGCAGTGTCGTAAATCAAGTTAGCATTACAGTGGAAGTGCTCACTGTCATATTCCAATGTCTACTGTCATATTGCAGTCGGGGCCCCGAGTGGCTGAGTGGTCTAAAGCACTCTCCGTTACGGATCACTGCCATCTCACCTCTGTCTGCGTGGGTTCGAGTCTAGGATTCGGCGAATGTGGATATGTGAGAAAGCTTGCCAGTAGCTTCACGTGGGTCGGTGGTTCTTTCCGGGGATTTCCCGGTTTCTTCCACCACCAATAATACTGGCTACCATGTATAGCCTATCGTGTGCTGAAAAATGGCGTTAAGCCCCACAACAACAACAACAACAACATATTGCAGTGCCCAATGTCAAATTGAAGTGTTCAAGCAGTGTAGTAGATCTATTCACATTACAATGGAAGTGCTCAGTCATACTGAGATGTCTGCTGTCATCCTGCTGTGCCCAGTGTCAAATTGCAGTGTCCAAGCAATGTAGTAAATCAATTTAGTATTACAATGGAAGTACCCAGTCATATTAATATGTCTGCTGTCATATTGCAGTGCCCAATGTCAAATTGCAATGTCCAAGGTATGTAGTAAATCAATTCAGCATTACAATGGAAGTGCTCACTGTCATATTGCAGTATCCCATGTCAAATTGCAATGTCCAAGCAGTGAAGTAATTCAACTTGGCATTAAAATGGAAGTGCCCACCATCATACGGCAGTGCCCAATGTCATATTGCATCTTGAATCAACATTGTGTACAGCCAGTTCACATATTGTGGTGTCCTTTCTGTGTATTAAATCAATCCAGCATTGCAATGCAGGTGCTCAATGTCAAATTGCAGTTTGATGCATAAATAGCAGGAATTTTATGGAGGAAAAAAAAAACACGTTGAGAAATTGCGATCAAAACCCTGGAATTTCCCTGAAAATCTGGCATTGTCACATTAGGCATTATACTTCAAAACAAAAATTACTGGACTGGCATCATTTTTCATAGTGGCAGCTATATTTGATGCACATTGGAATCATTTATATCAAATTTTAATCTTCATACAAAATTCCTTTCTGGAAAATTGGCTTAAATTATGTACAGCAGTTTTGGAGAAGTCTTTTGTTTCTGCTTTTAGAAAAAGAGGCCAAATCTGAGGGGAAATTGAAAAAAGCTAAGTCATTGTAAGTATTTCTATTTTTAGTAACATCAGATATATCTGGTAGATGATCATAAGCATTTGTAAAAGTTTTGAAAGTCTTTAATGCAATGTTACTTTCCAACAAATTTGATCAAATTCTGTTCATGAGTTTTAGATATTATTGTTTGAAGATTTTTCTATTTTTTGAAACAACAGCCATGTTTGATGGCAGATCCTAATCATTTATACAAATTTTAAAAACCTCAAAACCACAATGCTTTGTGCAAAGCTTGGGTAAAAGTAGTCCAGCAGTTTCTAAGAAATTGAAAACAGCAATTGCTGACAGATAAACACAAAACCCAATTATAGCCAAGCGAGAAAAAAATTTGACCAGACCCTGTTTAAGTTTTTAAGTTGTTGTTGTTTAAAGGTTTTGTTATTTTTAGTAATCATGGCCATATTGAATGGTAGGTCTGCATCATCTGTGAATTCATGCCCAGATGATTTCTGACAAATCTGGTTAAATTCTGTTCAGCCAGCAGTTTTTGAGAAGTTTTACTATTTAAAGCAATCCTGGTTAAAGCAGATTGGCATCATCTGTCCAACTGGAAATGTTTTCATAGCAGGATCCTTTCTATCAAATTATGTCAACTTCTGCTACCCAGTTTTTAAGTTTTTATTCTTCTTTTTATTGTTTTTGCCTATCTGACCCATGATTTTCATGTCCTGGCCACATTTTACTTCAAATCTCAAATTTATCCCACTTTTTTGCAAAGGTTCACATGTTCATATGTAGTTCAGACTGGCTTACTTTAGATCTCAGACTAAAAATTCTAAAATCCAGAAACAGATTCCAGTTCTGAAAACAGTTAATTTTTGGCCTAAAAAAAATCAGGTTTCAACAATTAGGTTTTATTCTGCTGTATTTTGTCTTGTGAGCAGAAAGTTTTTATTATTTGACATCATTCAAAGGCTACATCTATCTACTTTTATGTAATATGACCCATTTTGGTGTATCACAAATGATGTTGATGGTGCAGAGCTCAAAAGTAGGGTACAACCTCATAAGGTGTAAACATGGCATGTGGGGTTAATGAGTGAAGGCTTTTTCTAATTTAGCAATGGCAACCATATTTGATGGAGGAGCAGCAGCATTTTTATAAAATTTAAAAAGATCTGATACCAGGATGCTTTCTGTAAAATTTCAAAGATGTTTGCTTTTTGAGAACAAATCGTTTAAAGGTTTTTCTATTTTAGTATTGGTGACCATATTAGATGGCAGATCGGTTCATCCATGAAAACTGGAAAGAACTTTATGCAACGATACTCTCTGCCAAGATTGGTTGAAACTGGTTCAATAACGTTTGAGAACAAGTTGGAAATAGCAACTGTTGATGGACACACAACAGATGACATTCTATGCATTACGAACACAATGCCACATCATAAGCTCACCTGCTTTACAGCAAGAGGAGCTAAAAAAAAGTATAAATTAACAAGTAAAAAGAATTCCAAGTGGGCAGAGATCACTCACTTGACTGACATCTGCCTATGAGCATTTGACCAAGAAATCTGGCTTGTTCCTGTCCAAATTTATTCATAATTGCTGATTGGTTAAGAATAAAAGATGTTTGAAGATTTTCTTTCTTTTAGCATATTCAGCCCATATTTGATGGCCAATTTAAGCAGGGTTCCTCCACTTTTTGAAACAAAATTATACCACGTCTCTTACAGGTTTGCTGAATTATGTATTTTTTCTGTGATTAAGTGGCAGCTGAAAATTCCCTGTATTTCCTCCAGCTGATAAATATTTACGAAATGTATGGTTCCTTACCAACTGGGAAGAAACCTATTTCTTCCTCCAAACTTTTTCCCCATTACCCAGCAGCATGGGAACCCTGTTTAAAGGCTATTAACTATATATGACCTAGTGACAATTTATGATGCCCTCTCTAATTTACATATAGCAGCTTTGTCATTTCTTCTCCATAACAACATTCAACATACCCCGAATGATGAATTTTGCCTAAAGCAATGAACACATTTAGTGATTTTTTTAATAAAAGCAGGCCACTCCTATTTTCAGTCAATCATTTTGAAAGAAAATAGTCTTGACTTCATTCATAATGAATTTTTAAAGAAGCTGGAATATTATATGCTAGAAATAGTATATTACACAACAAAACCACTGCAAGTATGCCTTGTTTATGCAAAATGGTGGACTATAAATCTGATTGGTGATGTCAAGAGCCGAAGATTGCGGAAATTAAAAATTACAGTAATGAATCTGAGTTTTCTGGATTAGCACTGATGTTTTATCTAGTGATATGGACAACCCTCTTCTCAAGTCAGATTACACCCAGTCAAAAAATGAGAAAAAAGATGCTCAAAGTAGCAGCCATTGCAGTATTCCCATGTCATCTTCCAGACTGCCCCAAGTAACCAGCTGGGTTTAATCATTCCACAGCAAACCCAGTGAATTACTTCTCTTTCATATAAGACACCATGTATCGGACCAAAGCCAAAGAACCCAATTTAAACAAATAACTAAAACAACAACGAAGTAACATCAGACAAAAGTAGTGATCACCTGTTACACCTGATGAAATTAAAGCCTTTAGTGGTTTAAATAAACACAAAGCGTGTTTCACCAGGTCGTTTTTACCCAGATTACTAGTACAGATAAAGTTCTAGGGTCATGAAGATTTATAAACACAATGACATACAACTGGTATGACAAAATCAATCAGTGCTTTAATATCAATGTGCAAGCCTGGCAGGTGCAAAGAGATGACCCCAATTAACATTCAAGACAAAGTAAACCCTTACATGACATGGCAATTTCCCACATGCTGACTTGATTCTGAAACTGGTGAGCAATCCAATGCACAACTTCTGTGGAAGAAAGCAATATACTGTGAGGGGAAAATGGTTGTTCCAAAGAACTTCATGTACTATCCAATAACCAGCAAGAGTATCACTAAAGAGCAGGTATAAACCAAATTTTAAGAGAAAGTTTTCTGTGAAATTGTCAATAGTTGGTTTGTGTGCCATATCCATGTGTCATGTCTGCTTCCATGCAGTAACTCATCAAAAATGAACCAGCTGTGCTTAAACAGACACAAAATTTTTTGTTGTTTGCATCTGAAGCCATTCAATTGAGATTCAAATATTAATGTTCTTTTGACCCATTTTGTGATTCTGTAAATACTCATTATTTGGAAAACCCTGAACATTAAGTCTCTACCATTTATTTTCATCTATTAAACTCAATGAGCCAATGCATATATACTGAAAAAATACATGCAATATAGTTTCCCTGTGCAACCCATAAAAAAAAAGCTTGTCATCTCTTAAATTTATACAATAAAAAAAATAATGATAAATACCCAAGCAATATCTTGTACTTAAAATCCTAAAAAATTACTGTCTACATTTTCTATAGTTATGGTAAATATCTGGCAATTATTTCAATATTTCACCTTGCAACTGACTTGCAGTTTTTGTTGAATAAGAATTTCATATGCCCTCTTGTGCTTTTGTTTTCAACACATTGACTTTATAACCTCTGCATATTTTGAAAACTTGAATATCTTCTCCCGTTTTGTGTATATTCTATCCAATATTTCATCTTGTTTTTAATATATTACTGAGTTTATGCATAATACTAAATACAATGTCTTCTTCACACTCCTTTTAACAAAACAAATTTTTTAATTGCTCTTTCTTTTAGTGAAAAGTTCCTACAAATACCCAATACAAGCACCAACAGTCTTTCAAAAGCAGAATTTTCATTTTCAATAATGTTTCTATTGTTACAAATAAATCTATTTGATCTGCTCTAATTTTATTTACCATTGCTGTAGAAGTTTAGATAAAAACTTTGAATGTCTAAATCTGGCAGTGAGGAAATTTCACAATTACAAAACATTCAAAGATCTGGACCACCATATCTAATGAAAAAAATCTATATATCTATGTATCAACATGTCTTTTGATCCATGTCAATTTCAAAGCATGAATAATCATCAGGAAAATTTTGACCCTATTTGCAAAACTATTCATTAGTAAATAATTTTTTAACTTTTGCTCTTTTTCCATTCCAGATAAATCTCACTCGATCAACTTCCCCTTATACTAAGGTTAAAGGATGAGCAGAAGAGAAAATGTAATAGGGAAAAAGATCTATATTTGTCCATGACCTGTACCTTAAAGATAGATCCCAGTTCAATGTAGTAAATGAAGTACCTTCAAGTATAGCATGTTTCATCCCATAATCTCAAATGGCCTTAAAGTTATAGAGTGGAAAAAAAAACATTTTATGAAAACAATATTGACCCATAACCTTGACCTTGTAGATAGGACCACCACTGTATAATGTGACAAACCCTCTAACGATGATGGAAAGTAAACAAGGTTTCATACCTTAATCTCAAACAGTTTTAAGGTTATAAAGCAGAAAATGAAAGTTAATCAACACATACTTATGGAAATGCACATACTGTGTCCCAAACTTTTCTTTGAAAAGGAGGTGGAAAGATTACAGTGAGCACCAAGAATAAGTAGTACAATTTATCCAAACAAAGACAGAGTGCCTTCTTTTTACATTTAATACAAAATAAATGTGCAAAATTTTCATGACAGCTCCCATTTACTTTCCTCAAGCCTGCAAGAACATATGGTGCATTTCATATCTGCATCATGCACCCAGTTTCCATGCCACAGATACACTGGTGCACTTGAGCAAGAATTTAATTTCACCAGTGTGAAATCGTATGAATCCATTTTTTTAATATCCAAAAACAACAAAAAGATGCAATGAAAATAAAGAAATCCATGGTACCAATAATGTAAGATGCGATACATGCAAATTTATTTTACACATTTCTCTAGTCCAACTGCACAAAGATAATATGCAGACTGGATTCCAATCTTAATCCCACACTTGACACAGCCATTCAGACTGGATTCCAATCTTAATCCCACACTTGACACAGCCATTCAGACTGGATTCCAATCTTAATCCCACACTTGACACAGCCATTCAGACTGGATTCCAATCTTAATCCCACACTTGACACAGCCATTCAGACTGGATTCCAATCTTAATCCCACACTTGACACAGCCATTCAGACTGGATTCCAATCTTAATCCCACACTTGACACAGCCATTCAGACTGGATTCCAATCTTAATCCCACACTTGACACAGCCATTCAGACTGGGCTTCAGCATACCATCTGGTACAAAAGGTAAATTTTAATTAAAGTTGTATCACCTGTTGTTAAAGTGGAGGGTTGGTGAAGTATGAATTAGTTCCTAGGGGCAGGCCTTTCCTTTAAAGTGAGAGATGATTACTGAAAAGCTTGAATTAAACACCCATACCTATGCTGTCAATTCAAATTCCTGAAAAAATACAACTGAAGCAATCATCAAATACCATATGTACTCACTTATAAGAGTCCAACTGCAAAATGAACAGACCCAGATCTGCCAAGGCATAATGCACTGACACATCTGGTTTTGTGCAGTTTGTTAGGAGTAATCAGTAGAGCAAACAGCACAGACCCAGTTCTGCAAGTGCATTATGCTACAGCAGATCTGGGTCTTTGTTGTTTTCAGTTTGACTTGACTTATAAGCAAGTACTGATGGTAACCTGTGTATTTCATGCAGAAAAGGGAAGATTGTACTTGGCTCTGTGTACTCTTAAAAATTAAAAACTGGAAAGACTAAGTGATGATTATCCATCAATAGGAAAGATACAAAATAGATATTGTTAATAGTTAAACTATAGGTTAGTTATATAAAAGATTTTACAAATTACCATATATGCTCACTTATAAGTCGAGTCCAACTGCACGCTACGCACATCCAGATATGCCACCATATAATATGCTGGCAGATCTTTGTCTGTGCAGTTTGTTAGAAGTAATCAGTAGAACATAAAACAGACCGATCTGCTGGTGCATCATGCAGTGGCAGATCAGGGTCTATGTTGTTTGCAGCTGGATTCAATTTATAAGCAAGAATATATGGTAATGTGAGATAAATCCTCCATGGTAATAATGCTGGCAATGTTACAGATCTGGCTTGTAAACTGTGATACAAACAATAGGATAATGTCAAATGGCAATGTTACTGATCTGGCTTGTAAATTGTGATACAAACAATTAGATAATGCCAAATGGCAATATTACTGATCTGGCTTATAAACTGTGATACAAACAATAAGATAATGCCAAATGGCAATGTTACTGATCTGGCTTGCAAACTGTGATACAAACAATAAAATATTGCCAAAATGTTTGAGATTCTAACCTACTGCAGAAAAAAAGCTACAGACAAAATCATTTGAAATTTAGATCACATTATTTTTTTAAACTCAAGACAATTTTGCGATTATGGGGCCCCCTTGTTAAGCAACACTGTACAGTACATTATTTCATGAGGCAATACAAAAATTTATAAGGAGTAAAACCTACATTCCACAGACTGTACAGTACTTTTTTTCATTAGGCAATACCAAAGTTCATGAGGAGTGAGACCTAGGCCCATTGATTGTACAGTAGTTATTTCATGATGCAATACTTAGTTCAAGAGGAGCTAGGCCACACAGATTGTACAGTATTTTATTCAATGAGGTAAAAAAATAAGTTCATGAGGAGTAAGACCTAGGCCCATTGATTGTACAGTATTTTATTCTATGAGGCAATACCAAGTTCAAGAGGAGTGAGAGTGAGAGCAAGGTCCATTGATTGTACAGTATTTTATTCCATGAGGCAATACCAAGTTCAAGAGGAGTGAGAGCAAGGTTCATTGATAGTACAGTATTTTATTCTATGAGGCAATACCAAGTTCAAGAGGAGTGAGACCAAGATCCATTGATTGTACAGTATTTTATTCCATGAGGCAATACCAAGTTCAAGAGTGAGAGCAAGGTCCATTGATTGTACAGTATTTTATTCCATGAGGCAATGCCAAGTTCAAGAGGAGTGAGAGCAAGGTCCATTGATTGTACAGTATTTTATTTCATGAGGCAATACCAAGTTCAAGAGGACTGAGAGCAAGGTACGTTGATTGTACAGTATTTTATTCCATGAGGCAATACCAAGTTCATGAGGAGTGAGAGCAAGGTCCATTGATTGTACAGTATTTTATTCCATGAGGCAATACCAAGTTCAAGAGGAGTGAGAACAAGGTCCATCAACTGTACCATATTTTATTCCATGAGGCAATACCAAGTTCATGAGGAGTGAGAGCAAAGTCCATCAACTGTACAGTATTTTATTTCATGAGGCAATACCAAGTTCAAGAGGAGTGAGAGCTAGGCCCATTGATTGTACAGTATTTTATATCCATGTGGCAATATGAAGTTAATGATAACATTAACTATTTACATTTTGCATCCATCAACACTGACCCAATTTTGCCAGTCAAGACTGACATAGACATTTTGTTGTTTTCTGTACTATGCAATTAAAATTTTGACTAAAGATCTGCCTATGCAAAAAACATAATATACGGAAGGGTTAAACTTTTCGAAAATTTCCAAATCACAAGTTTTTCCAAGACACAGTCATAAACTGCTAACATTGACAATTACATGTGTACTCCTTAATTACAAATGTAGATGGAGATCTTCACCAAACATATATAGTGCATCATAAATGTCATGTACAGTGGAGCCAGACTTGATGAATCCATTGTGTTTTGTTACATTCTGATTCTCACTGTGATTCCAGATGGATAATTGTCATATGAATGCTTGCTTTTTCATGGCTCCTTGTATTGCCCTTAATGACACAGGTAAAGTTCAATTAATACCCAATCAACACATCAGTCACTCAAATCTTGACACCTGTCCATACCTATGGACCAAGTCCAATGCTATCACTGGCAAATGTGTCAACATCACACGATTTACAGCCACACTGGCAGCATGTCGGACTTTCAGGCCTAGATGCCTGTCACCAATCTGACTGCCACTACACATTGTAAACAAATTAAAATCATCAAAACTTAAAACAATTTTCAACCCTATTTCATGAAATTTTCAGTACTTGCAACAAAAAAATTAACACTAATTCACAATGGTCAAGTGTCAAAACATAAAATATTTGAGAGGTCCCAGGTGCCCAAGTGGTCTAAGGCACATACACACATTTTACCTCTGCCCACACAAGTTCAAGTCTCACACTTTAACACATTACTGGTTCTATCATGCTGATGAAATAGGAGTTAAGTGCCTTTCCCAAGGACACAATGAAGCACCAACCCAGGCTGGCCTAGGTGGCTATCAAACATGCAACCTTTGATTAAGAGTTTGATGCTCCACCAACTGAGCCACAGTACCTCCCTTTAAAGAATAATTTTCTACAGAATGATTATTTCTACAGAATGATAATTTCTACAGATTATCAGAATGATAATGTCTACAGAATGATAATTTCTACAGATTATCAGAATGATAATTTCTATAAAATGAAAATTTCTACATATTATCAGAATGATAATTTCTTCAGAATGATAATTTCTACAGAATGATAATTTTCTACAAAATGATAATCATAAAGTTGTTCAAAGGTTTGTAATAATAGGTCAATACAGCATAATAGGCTAATACAGTAGAATCAGTCTTGAAAGACTGACCCTTCTGCCTAAAAGGCATGGTCTCTGAAGACAGGTGCTCTCTCTTTAAAAGGTCATAATACTATAATGAATGAATTTGTGCACTGAGAATCAGTTCTCTCCAGACAGGTGATCTCTCATACCAGTGGTCTTTCAAGACAGGTATGATGTCAGTTTACACACTGGCTACTTTGTCTTCCATCTGTTTCTTGGATAAAGTTTAAGCTAACCTGGCTACGGAATATTTGGTACATAATTACATACTTTTAGTCCCATAGGATATAAACCGTGAAGATGTGCAAGGCTGTGTAGCTGGAATGATTAGTAATACACTTGTTTCCTGTGTTTTGATTATTCTGAAATAAATTTGATCAGCTAATGATATCCATCTAACCCTGGTATTTTTATTTTGCATGATGTGCATCATTAGGAAATAGAATGTTCAAGTCTGGCTCAGGTGTTAACATTTTGCAAAAATGGCAGCTAGTCCCACTTGTTCAAACTACCAGCTAATCCCACTTCTTGCATACAGTGGCAGCTAGTCCCACTAATACGAACTAATAGCTAGTCCAACTTTTATGAACTGGCTGATAGTTCTACTTTCCACATACAGTGGTAGTTTTTCCCACTTGTATAAGCTGACAACCAGCCCCACTTGTTGCATAATGCAGCAGCTAGTCTTGCCTGTATGCACTGGCTGCTAGACCTACTTGCATAAAGTGGTAGCTGGTCCCACTTGTTATATAAAGTGGCAGATAGTCCCACTTGCATAAACTGGCTTCTAGTCCCACTTTCTGCATAAAGTGACTTCTAGTCCCACTTGCATAAACTGGCATCTCAAAATCTCAAACTGGTATAAATCGGCACCTAATACCACTTGTTGGTTTGTTAAGGGTTTATTTGTTTTACAACACAGTAACACTTTTAATGTTAAATCATATAAAGGTAAGTAAAGTGCCTTAGCCAAAGTAACACCATGATAGCCAATCTGGTCTGATCTGATGGTGTGAATCAAACCAGCACCCTTCTGGTGTGTGTGTGTGATTTGGATTTTTTATGTAGTTTTAACAATTTTTCAGTCATATTGCTATGATGTCTGTAGTGGTCCAGTTTATAGTGATGTCTAACACTGGGGCATCATGCCACAGACATGTAGCATGATGTCCTACCCAGTCACATTATCCTGACACCAGGCTGACCAGTCCTAACACTAACCTCTTAATGCTGAGCATCTAGCAAGGCAGCTGTTATTACCATTTATACAAGTCTTTGGTATGACTTGGCAGGGGTTCAATCCCATGACCTCATGCGTCAGCACCCTTCTAGTCAGGAATCCAATGCCTTAACCACTGAACAACCATAGCAGCTCAACTTTTGTTTAAGGTAGCAAATATTCATACACTTGTTGCATGTTCTAAACTGGTCATTACCTACCATTTAATTGGGGGAGGGGGGCTGGGATTTTTTTGGGAAAATAAAAACTTACTGGCCACCAAATACACTGAATCTTGAACAAAATGTTCTTGCTCTGATTTGTAAAAAGAAAAAAAATAAGTTACATCCAATGTATTAGTTTTTTAAAAATTACAATGATGTAATGTACCAAGAAATATTCTGGTTCAAAAGAAAATCCCAGGCCCCCCCCCCCCCGGTAAAATTACATGTAAATGGTCAGTCCCTTAGACCCATTTGTTTGTACAACTGACAGTTAATTCCACTTGTAGTTTACATGCTAGATTGTCCCACTTCTTGTATGAAGTGGTATTTAATACCCATTTGTTGTATACAATGGATGTTTAACCACTGGAGTATATGTTTTACTTCTCCAGCTCAGCAAAATAAGAAGACTTATCTAATCTAGTGCAGGTTCAATTCCCACAATCAGATCACACCAGATTGGATCCTGTGCTGGCCTGATTAAAAATTACTTTCACCCACTTGTCCTGGACAAGTTGTTTCAGAAAATCTGTCCCACTTACATTTTCATTTGTTCCAAAATTTCAGTCTCTTGCCTAGGTTCAAGAAGATATATGCATTTTAATCCATATTAAGCACAATACAAACAATGCATTTTAATCCATATTAAACAGAATACAAACAATGCATTTTAATCCATATTAAACACAATACAAACAATGCATTTTAATCCATATTAAACACAATACAAACAATGCATTTTAATCCATATTAAACATAATACAAACAATGCATTTTAATCCATATTAAACACAATACAAACAATGCATTTTAATCCATATTAAACACAATACAAACAATGCAATATATTTATTTCTTCAAATGGTTTAAATTTAGTTTTTGTTATTGTCAGTATATCTTGTGTACACCATTTCTTGCTCCAATATGGTACCATCTGTACTTCCAATAACAATAATTGGAAAGAAATTTACAGGAATTCAAACCTTACCTAGCTCCTAAAAGACTTGACCAGTAGACAGAATAAAGTCTCTTGCCCTGAGTCTATTATAATTACTGTATATACTAGTTTATAAGTTGGATCAAACTGCAAACAACAAAAATCCTGATCTGCTGTATCATAATGCACCTGCAGATCAGGGTCTGTGTTGTTTGTTCTACTGATTACTCCTAACAAACTGCATAGACCCAGATCTGCCATCAGATCATGCTAATTTAAGATCATTCTCCTCCTGGAGTACACATTGCATTTCCATAACAGAAAATGGTTTTCCATACTGGGCTAGGGTGTAGGCTGTGTTAAAGAAAGCTCTCGTTTTATTTGTTCCAATTTCATTCTCATTTAGTTTTAAAATGGTCTTCCATGTGGAATGTAAGCAACTCAAACTTCTGGGATTTCCTGCACATGCTGTTTGTTTCTTGCATATACTGTACTATACAGGCTTCATGAGGTCCAAAACTGTCATATGACTTGCTTGATTAAATCCTGAATTTGTTCAGTTCCATTGACAAATACACTGGCCGACTTTCCAACCCATGCCAGTTTGGGGTATTGCTTGCATTAGTTGCAAAACATTTTTCATTCTGAGTCAATGAATTCAAGCCAAAAATTGTGTACACAATTTATTAAATTAGAAAAGATGACTTCATTTGACAAATAAATCCACTAAAGTGATTATAACATACATTTTGTAAGTTAAATGCAAACCGCTCCTTTAGCGCATTGTTTCACTTCAAATGCAATACCTCACATTGAAGCTAATCCCCTATATAATCAATTATTTAAAATTAAAAAAATTTAAGATGTATTACTGTCATATAATCTGTCAATAATTGATTCAGACAATTATGTTGACAAAATGCCTTTAATTACTTTCATTACATCGATGTAATGGATTGAAATCACACGAGTATCTAGGTTGCATAAATACAATCTAACAGTTTCATTTAAAACACTGCTAATTAATCATACTGAATTTGTTTGTTGTATGAAGTGTTTTGATTGGCTGATAATTTGGTCACTTAGCCATATAGGCAGTAAAGAAGTAATAGAACTCATGCAAATGCAGCATTATTAATGTGGCATCACAGGATGGGAATAAATAAATGGAGGTAGATTCAAGCATTCTGTACACCCCAAAAGGGCATTAAAGGCCAGATAAAGGTAGATAAAGTAATTAAAGTATGAAAATTAGCACTTGCCTGACTTGGTTTTAAAACTAGAAAAAAAGCGCATGTCCAGAACTAGTACCTTGGAAACTTTTACTTGTCCTACTTTGAAAATGTCAAGTCTGAGACATTGGGCTAGGAGATTTGATCATTCCTGCCATGTTTGTGCCCTTGGGCAAAAACCTTTACTTTACTTGCCTCTGCATGATATAACCTTGCTCTGCTGTAGAAAAGCCAACCCAACCAGCCAACCTTGTTAGATCTGTGTAGAAATGCCAACCCAACCTGCCAACCTTATTAGATCTGTGTAGAAATGCCAACCCAACCTGCCAACCTTATTAGATCTGTGTAGAAAAGCCATCCCAACCAGCCAACCTTATTAGATCTGTGTAGAAAAGCCATCCCAAACAGCCAACCTTATTAGAGCTTGTGTTCTAACAGTCCTCCTCAGTTTTCAGATTAACTTTCATGGAAATAACTTATTCTGAATTGTAAGTGGCACATGCTTGACTTGTACAGGTCACACTCACTATACGCCAACTTTATTTACTTGCTTTCATTTTAATGCCATTTATTGTCAAGAAATAACATTCAATTTGCACCACTGTGCTTGTTTTTACGCCATCACTGGCACCATATGCTGTAATGTATGGAGTTCACATACATGCATGCATGAGAAAATTATACATGAATAATCATTACTTGAAACTCAGAGGTATTATTTGCCTAAGAACTTCCTTAATTTACAAATACCCTATGGGATAATTATATTCGATCAACACCTATATCAATCTACGCCATAATCTCAGGAATACATCTATGGCATAAACTGAGCATCACTGGTATGGGACTTGATAGGTTACTTACAAGTTACTTACACCTTGCATATGTAATGCAAGTGAAAATGTTAGTACAAGTAGCATATAAGTGATCTTCACCTTCTTTTCACAAGTACCTGACATACAGATCATGTATAGATGGTACAAGCCGTTAGCAGTTGAGTATAAGTGAACTGTAAGTTCATGGACATTGTATTTTGCAGTAAATTGACAGTCCCAAAATACAATCCTAGTCTGGAGCCCCGGATGGATGAGTGGTCTAAAGAGCTCACTATTACAAATCATTGAAATCTCACCTTTGTCCACACAAGTTCTCTGCTAGGCCAATGCAGGTACACAAGAAAGCTTGCCAGTAGCTTCCCATGGGTCAGTGGTTCTTCTCGGGGTTTCCTGGGTTCTTTCTCCACCAGGCATATTGGCCACCATGTATAGCCTATCATGTGCTGAAAAATAGCTTTAAACCTCATAACAACAAGAACAATTGATGTCCAACAAAAGTGCTATGATTGTTTTCTTTCATAAATATTCATAACTTTCTACCACCAGATTTATCAATTTCATTGAGTCATATGAACAAAAATGAACAGCATGTTTAATTTAAATATTACAATGAAAGTTGCAGTATGATTGATCTTATGTATCAAAATGTGTGGTTGTGTGTGTCTCTGTGAGTGTGTGTGTGTGTGTGTGTGTGTGTGTGTGTGTGTGTGCATGTGTGCATATTGCAAAATGGAGACATGAGTGAACAGACATAACCACACATACAAACACCTTGCAAATTAGCCTTTTCAGCATCCAACAATAAATTATTTTCTATAAAAAAAAATTCCAAAAGATTTCTGGATTTTAAACTTTCATAATGTAGACTTCGCTATGCTTCCTCTCTCGTTTTTGAAATTGAAGCCATGGCAGTCTGCATCAATGCTATTATTTTATGCTGAATTATTCCCTCAGCAATTTTGATTTACCTGAACATTGTGCTTCAGGCCTTAGGTCACAATTAATAGTTCCGGTTCAGTACCCACGAATTTAGTCCCAGTCTATTTTTAGATCATTTTTTCCTGTCTCCGTTTGGTGGTGATACAAGAGTTAGATGTAGGCATTCTTGGTAAGGATTTAAAGGCAATTGTTGATTCTTTAGAATATGAGCTTATGGTGTGGTTGTCTGTGTGTATTTCGGCGACAGTGCACAGTGAGTAATAAGGCCTTGGTGATGATCCGGAAGTGAAATCTGTGTTTCATTGCATGGTGTTTTGTTTACAATTCAGCCTCTCAAAAATAAGCAGGTCAACCCTTGACAAGAACTTCACCGTGAAGTCATCTTTGAAGGTATTTTAGATTGACATATGATTTGTATTGATTGTCACACAGTGGAAAGTTCAGTACTGAGAAACAAATGTAGAGAATATATAGTAAAATTAATTGTGTTCTATGGCCTTCTAGCAGCATGCAGTATACACTGTATCCAAGGGTTGTCAGGCTGACAATTGAAATTTGGACAGCCTTCAATTTACCAGCCAAAGTAGAATGGCCATCAGGTTCTGGAAAAAAAATACACTGCTGCCCATGAGTGATACCTGCTTTCATACTCAGCTATAGGGACCTACTTGATGATGATGATGATGACAGATTCTGTCTAAAATGTATGTACAACATATGTCCTTCACACAACACTGATGTCCTTCACACAACACTGATGTCCTTTGCATAACACTGATGTCCTTCACATAGCTAGTTTGGAAACCTCCCTTTGAACTGCAGTAATTTGTTGGAAGCTTCACATTGGTGTGGTGTATCATGGGGAACTAAGTACTGAGATTACCTAATTTCAGAAGATGAAGTCTGTCTGCCACCTCATGGGCACTAGGAATGTGATCATCTGTGTATTATAAACTTTTCAATACAAACCATACATACTCACTTAAAAGTGAAGTCAAACTCCAAACAACAAAGATCCTGATCTGCCGTAGCATAATGCACCTGCATATTCGAGTCTATGTTGTTTGTTCTATTGATTACTCCTAACAAACAGCACAGACCCAGATCTGCCAGCGAATAATCTAGGTCTGTGCAGTTTGCAGTTGGACTTGTCTTATAAACAAGTATATGTGGTGCACCTCTAAAAACAAAGCTATTATAGATAACAAGCTTTAAAGTTATTAAGATTCTTCTGATTTCTGTGATAAAACTCATTATGCCCTTATGTTGACAACTTAGGAACATTTGTCAGTACTGCCCAAGCTCTATATCATTCTCAGTTTTCCCAAGGGCTGGAGGTTCCTGAAATAATAAAAGTGTGACTGTCATCTTTGAAAACCAACATAACCTGAACATCTACATCTAAATACTGTTAACTAGGTTGATGAGAAAAAATTGTATGACCTCACCATTCAGCACCCCATTCCAATGATGTTCCTTGAGGTTATCTGACTCAAGCTGTAACACTTCAAGATTAACATCACAAGAAGGTCTGAACCACTTACTTTACATAATTAAAAAAAAGCCTCCAACACATAATTGTTTTGCTCCAGTCTCCCAATTTAAAGCAATAAAACAATGATATTGACATCGGCTCACTTCAGAAATCATCAAAAATCTTTCAATGGAAAGGACAGCACATAAAGATGAAATAAAATACTCAGTATTGAAGACCACCTACCTAAACTCTTAATCCATTAAACCAAAACTAATGTGGTAAACAAAGTAATTTCTCTGAAAAATATTACCTTGAATGGCTGCCAGTATGAACATAACTCGGGATCTATCTGACAACTTGAACAGATTTCAACATTAAAATTCTTGTCAAGTCTTCTAACATTCTATATAAATCGGCATCCCACTTCTCATTCTATAAATAAATCCTTCATACATGTACTCTTTAATTCATCTTGCAACATAAATAAATCTTTGATACATGTTCTCCACAATTCATCTTGTAAAATAAATAAATCCTTTAATTTAGAGTGTGTATATATACTTCAACGACCCAAACATCACACATGTTATGCAAGACTCAAATCACTTCCACATTGTGGAATATTACCATGTCTGCAACATTCAAAACCTTATAAACACCAAGATTCCAACAAAAATATGGGTCCTCAAGTCCCCCCTCCCTCTCTCTCTCTCTATCTTTATATATATATATATATATAGAGA